>JAVTVY010027386.1:0-10813 GCA_036873755.1 Hanleya hanleyi | reverse complement strand
ATAAATACAATGCAAATGCACAGTGTATCATCAAGTCGGCTAGGGGCTCGGAGTGACGAGACGAAATTCCAGGTTATTGTTTTGACAAAAATGCAACAACAACAACGTTTCTTTTTCAAGGGCCTATTTCTATCTAGTTCTTACATAACTTCATTACGCCGTAGCGGCTATATTGAATGAAATAAAATAAATGAAGAAAAAACATTGATATAGAATGTACATGTTTGAAAACAAATTAACAGACCAAACTAAAAAATAATGAAAACTGAACAAATAAAGTTATTAACCCTAAAGTTAAATATAATTTATAAAAAAAAAGACGATCACTGGATTCGCGTTAGCCTGAGTGATACAAGACTCTTCATTGCATTGGCAATTTTGAGAAGAGTAACAAAAAGCTCCCCTTGAAAATTTAGATTTTGTTTCATTTTTATACTGAAAGTATGTAGAAAGAGGCTCAGAGATTTGCCCTCTACATGGCCAGAATTGCCCTAGAATGCATCTCAGAGCAGCTAGACCCCTGGGGCTTCCGGGGCCTAGGCCGCCCCTGGACCCCGGCCTATTTGTCCTGTGATAATAACTGGGTGAGACGCCCTGTTTCCTGATTCTGGCTAAACTCCTGTCGGGAGGCGAAAATTTTGCCATAGGAAATTTCAATTCAACGGCTGAACCCTACATAATCAATATCACAAAATTAAAAATCAGTAGGGTTCAGCTTGTTGAACTACCCTGACCCCAATCTATATCCCAAAAATCAGCTCTATTCTCCATTACCCCCCCATTATTTGAATGGTGCCCTGACACTAGCCCTGGAATGGCTGTAGTCTCGAATGGCTGTGTAACCGACTACAGCCCAGGTTCCTCCTATACACAATACATCCCATACATTGAACTTTGAATGACATTGTCCAATATCCTAACTGCACACGAAATAAAACGGCAGCGAATAGTAATAAACTATACCTCATTTTCCTCTATATTGGTCCTTCTCGCCGCCTGCCAACTCTCAACACTTAATAATTCCTCGTTCTCGAGATCTCATCTTTTAATCACGCCTTCACGGAGTTTTCTGACATATTTTGGACTCGTATTTTGAATGTCTCAGCATAACGAAGATAGCCACGCCCACCTACACGCGCATGCGTTGGACTGTCATCGAACTGGCCCGAAAAATCACGCATTCGTCACGGCTTGTTTTCAAATGACACCGCCATCTCCGGCAAAGTCCGTGCAAGGGAAATTTACATGACTGACAGTTGAATGGCGGTCAGCTGGAATATTCAAATCCCTGAGAATCTTGAACAATTGATGATAACTTAAGAATGAGGGAATACCGAGAGTTCTAACTTGGAGGGAAGTGACAAAAGACTACAAGGAGAATAACGAGGTACATTTTATTATCACCAGCTACTGTGTTCTTGTATGTGCAGCCGTTAAATCTTCAAAACTTCGTGGTATGAAATGTAAAGGGAAGGAACTACAGCTGTGTAGGGAAGAATAGCCACGCCCACCTACACAGCAAAGGTTCTATCCCAACTGGGATGTTTGGTATAATAAATTGATTCTGATTCTGATTCTTATAGCTACCCTGACACCATCATGGATGGCCCAGATTTCAATTTTCGTCAAGATGACAGCCCTACACACTGTTGTAATGTGTTATTTCAGGAAAGGACCTCATATTCAGTTAGACAAAGTAGTTTCCATAAATATTCAAACGTAGGAAAGCAGAAAGAAATTACAGTTGTACTCCTGTTCATACGAAAACTCACTTTGTAATCTCTGTTTTTCCGATTTGCCACCGTTCCCCAACAAGTCAGATCCGAAAATGAGAAACCGGATCGCACCTCGTCCCGAAATTCAACTTCCGTTTTAGTGCGCATGTCCGGGAAAATGCCGCCATTTTGAGTTCCAAATTTGAAATTTGCGCCTGCAGTTTCACACTCACAGTGCGATATTTTCGCAAAATAACAAGTGATCAATATGCTTACAAGTCACAATCAATGTTGAGGACCGCATACAAACTTCTGAGTAAAATAGCCTAGCTATTTTTACCTGAAAATGGCATTGGCGGAGGTTTTCTCGAACTTGTACAGATTGATGATGAGTTCGGTGATGGACTTCGCCTTCTTTCTCTTTGTGGACATAGTTGTGAAAACAACTCTCAAAGAGACCACGTAAGTCGAAGTGTAAAATCCCAATATTTGTTTTATAACGACGGACAGTGACAAAAGGTACACAGTGACTGTTCAACAAAATGAACAATACGTCAGCTAGAGAGAGAAGAGAGAAGAGAGAGAGAGGGGGGGGGGGGGTGGTTTGTTGCTGTTGTTTATCTGTAAACCCACTCTTAAGGATCAGGGGGAGGGTCCAGTTTCCAACACCAAGTGAAAAATCTCAATTCCAGGTCTCTCATCAGAACACAGTAAAACACTGGAATTTACAGGTCCGGGAAAGATTTAATATAGATATAATGTGTTACCTCGCAGCTATGGCTAACTGACCATTGAGTGATAGGCCAGTTAGCCTATATATATGGTTGTCGAACGAACATTCCTCGCTCACTGGAAAACGATCTCAAAGTGCAAGATGATATGTATGTGAGAGACACTTGGAGTTGTACTCTAACTAACCTGCACATCAGTGACAAATACTTTTACGGCATGTCTCTGACACGAATTGACTAAAATAGACCCCCAACTTACCATTTCCCTCATTCTCGTACTTACGTTCATCTATCTGCATCAGATTTTCACAAAAATCAACGGAGCGTTTAACATCAGCTGTCTATATCGTGGGTGCAGCCATTTGCAAAGACAGGGCCGCGTACAACGCGAGAAAAGCGTGCAGTGGTCTTCTTGCAGTCAAATTCTTGCTAAGTCCGTTATCCGCATTCGGGAACTCCTCATATTTTGCACTTTGAAAAACAAAAGCCGTACGACGTGCAAAAGTTCCCGAATGCGGATAACGGACTTAGCAGGAATTTGACTGCAAGAAGACCACTGCATGCTTTTCTCGCGTTGTACGCGGCCCTGTCTTTGCAAATGGCTGCGCCCACGATATAGACAGCTGATGTTAAACGCTCCGTTGATTTTTGTGAAAATCTGATGCGGATAGATGAACGTAAGTACGAGAATGAGGGAAATGGTAAGTTGGGGGTCTATTTTAGTCAATTCGTGTCAGAGACATGCCGTAAAAGTATTTGTCACCAATGTGCAGGTTAGTTAGAGTACAACTCCAAGTGTCTCTCACATACATATCATCTTGCACTTTGAGATCGTTTTCCAGTGAGCGAGGAATGTTCGTTCGACAACCATATATATATAGGCTAACTGGCCTATCACTCAATGGTCAGTTGACCTATATATGCGAATTGACGTATATACGCGAGTTAGTGGGATTTCCCGGACCTGCTTAGGCCAAACAAAATAATATCTGTGTTTACTATTACATGCATTTTGAAAATAGGGTAGGTAGGTAGGCTTTATTATTTTATTTACTCCAAAATTTTACGACATATTTTTTTAGGGTAGGTAGGAACATCGCAAAAAATTTGCTCAAATTTTTTTCCCGTATATGTACATGTAGGTCAGTGTAAATTGTGGTCCAATCACATTTCTGAACACTACGTTATGCTGTTAGTGTTAACTGTTTTGTATGTGTGCTGGTATATGTAACTGCACAAAACAGTTTTCCTCTCCATAGTATATTTTCTTTCCTATTTGTGTTGTACTTTCAAGAATAAATATGCTTTAAATACATTGTTCATTCCGGTCAACCTGTGTTTGGTGTTGGTACTTCTATCCTTGGCATCACATGCCTCGGGTCTGATTATTCTTCTATTATGTATATTATGTATACTATGCATTGGGATATTCACCGATCATGTACACAGGGTTCGAATTTAAGAAAAATCTGAACCAGTCCGCCGGACTGGTGAGCCAAAAATGTAACCAGTCCGTAAATATTTTTACTAGTCCGTTAATATTAAATAAAAGATGATGTGGGAACATTTGTCATCATGAATATTTTGTGCTCTGTGATGGTTGCTACTAAATAAGAAATTAATAATTGTGCATTTCTAGACTTCGACAGCGACTTTGATTGCACGTGTCGTCGCGAAAAACACTGCTTCAACAAACGCCATTTCAAGCCAAAAAAATCAGTAGATTTCTTTCGAAGTTGATGGAGAATATGTTTAAAATTGTCCTGGTAAACATGATCAGGTCGACTGAAGCGTAATCATGTTGCTGATTTCTCGATTCCCGACCTGGAATTGGGAGCTTTATTTTCTGAAAAGATCGCCAGCCTGCATTGCCATGCTGCATTACTGTCACACTTTACGGTAATTGCTGACAATGTTCGCACCACTTTACGGCTGTTGTTGTTGTCGTAAAATGCGGCCGTGGTCGTGATTTCGTTGGAATTTGCTGGAAATTGTTTTAGACTCACACGATTTATTTAGACTCGGTCGGGTAACCGAAAACAGACATTTCGTTTTTCATTCTTTACAAATTGTGCGGAGATATCCAGAGAAATAGTTTACACAATGAACGGAGAGCTTTTTTGTTACCAGTCCGACGGTCCGTTTGAGTTTTTACCAGTCTCGGACTGACGGACAGGTGCCAAATTCGAACTCTGGTACATGAAGCACCATAGCCTCTACCCTAGTCTTTCGATCATGGATGTGAAAATTCTTTATGGATGATGGCTCAGTGGCTACTGAATGTCGGATCAAACTCAAATTCACATCACCCATTGAGTCTGCAAATATGCCACAAATGATTTTCAAATCCGAATTAACAATCATGGTATACCCTTTATTTAATGATTTCTACAACTATTGTGGTGTGTGTGTGTAAAAATCGGCAAGCATTATATAATTTTGTACCAAGTATTACAAACCTAAATTAATCTGACTGTTTTCTCCCCATTACTATCCACATCAGACCTCGTCCCTTGCATTCATAATAGATGTATGCTTTGTTAAAACAAAGAGCATACTGTCGATGAGTTGAATGAATTGTACACAAAGATTGGCGTGCAAGCTAAGTTGACTCTTTTAATGCCTAAATCATTTACATGAAGTTCAGCAACGGAACATGAATGAAATCGGATTCCTCCTCGACCGACAAAGTTCAAGATATTTCATAATTCGTCTCCAAGTCAGATGTGCCATGGATATCCTCAAACATTTCTCCTAACAGGTTTGATGACATGCTGCTTCACCATGCTATGCTTGCCAGACACAGAAGGACAGTGGCACCTGAAACAATATAAAAGTACAAAAGTATTATTAACAAGAGGTGGTGATATTGAACAGTCTGGTGCTGTTACATATTACAAGTGCACCAAATAACCTGATAACACGTATATTCTGGAAACATGACCACAACATGACCATTGACTCAAAATTATTTAAGTCTGGTATTTTTTGCTCCAGACAAAACGTTGTTGTTGTATTTCTGGGCAAATCCACTGGCAAAAGTCACACTATGTTGTAAAAGTCACTTGTGAATCGCATATAAAAACTCATCTGGAGGTTCAGCGAAACGGACAGACTAGATATCTCTGCCAGATGGGAACATATACCATCTGATGATCACAAAAAAGCCAAACGAATACTTCATCAAAAGACAAAACGTATATACGTACAATGCAGTTCCAGAAATATTTTCTGGAATGTGCCCCCCCCCCATATTTATTCGGAATGAATTTCACGTTCGATCTTTGCATTTAAAAATGTGTGACCAAATATATGTTGGGCGACTCCAGTCATATTAAAAACCTGGTGAAAACTCTTCAGATCGAAATGCTTTAGAAATAATTCAGACGTCCACGCTGTCGCAACATATCTGAATTTCTTATCAACAGTTAGATAAAATCAGCTCGTCACGATCATGACGCATCGCATTGGTTTGGTCAGTTAAATGCGTGTTAACCACAAACCCAAACGAATATTCCGTATAATGTTCACGTTATCATCGATTAAACGGGAAGAGTATCTACAAAACAACAAACCTTCGCCGCATGGATTTTACCGCCATGTTTGCTGCCCCGGGCGACATCGGATGAGAGTAGATAGCTGATTGGCGGAGGGACAACAGCTTGTGAGCTACCAGCCAATCACAGCGGAGGTCTCTTAGCGTTCGCTGGGTGTTTAAAAAGTTGAACCTGAAAAATAAGAACTCGGCCACGGAAACGGACTGGGTCGGCAGATTTCGGTCATTTTTTTGCCCAAGTCGCAAAAAGACGGAGGATCGGCGCATTTTTGCTAGGTAGGGTCGGGTAACCGTAAACACGCATACTATTTTAGTTGGCCTTACCCCCAATCTTCCTTAGAACGTATAACACAAATACAGCCCCAAATTAGACTTCTTGTCCTGCAATATGTGTAGTTTGAAGCATGAAAAATATCACCTTCATAGACAAACCTACGAAGCAAATTCCTGGTAAAATATACTACATAATAGATAGAAAGATGTCCGACGAGCAGTTTAAATGACTTAATGTAAACAAATAAATTACAATTTTCATTCAAAGACCAACCACCTCTCTGACTGCAATTTGTAAACACAACATCCCATACATGTGAGGAGGTCATATGAATCTCTGCCATGTGTGAAGAACTACTTTTCTCTGAGGTGGTGAAGTTTCATATTAAAGGTGTAATAATACATCACTTTTTTACCCAATGAAAACAAGAAAGTGGCAGAGGTCAATGGTACTTTCTTCACAATTGTTGGGATTGTATTTGCAAATTGCAGTCAGAGAGATGGTTGGTCTTTGAATGAAAATTGTAATTTATTTGTTTACATTAAGTCATTTTAACTGCTCGTCGGACCTCAATGAAGTGTTGAGACATCTTTCTATATATTTTACATTGTATTATGTAGTATATTCTACCAGGAATTTGCTTCGTAGATTTGACTATGAAGGTGATATTTTTCATGCTTCAAACTACACATATTGCAGTACAAGAAGTCAAATTTGGGGCTGTATTTGTGTTATACGTTCTAAGGAAGAGTGGGGGTAAGTAAAACCAGTGTTTTACTGTGTTCTGATGAGAGACCTGGAATTGAGATTTTTCACTTGGTGTTCGAAACTGGACCCTCCCCCTGCCCCTTAACTTGATGGGTATCTTCCACTGGTGCTACAAGAAAAAATCACATGGTGCTATATAATTTCCCAGAATGCTGTTTGTTCTCTTATGCTTGAGAAAGTAGATGCTGGGCGGTGTTCGATCGATCAATACGTGTTGTCCGACTCATTGATGCAGAGTAGGGCAATAAACAGGAAATCACTGAAGTGTTTCGTGTCCAGTCTATATATGTGAACGTTTTCTATCCACAGTTGCACTTTTTTGTGAGTGGATACGCTAGGTGGAGAGTATGTGTCGCGTACCAAAATTGATGTCGAGGTCAGAGGTCAAAGGTCACTGTTGCCTAAAATCAGGAAATCATTGATCATTGACAGTTTTCTATCTAAAGTTGTAATTTTTGGTGAGTGGATGCCCAAGGGGGGAAGAACGTGCTGCATACCAAATGTAGGTTGAGGTCAAAGATCAGTGGACCGAAAAATCAGGAAATAATTAAAAATTTCAAAATTTTTGTGAGTGGATTGAATAGGGGGAAATTATTAAAAATAACATTTTTTTTGTTTGTAGATACATTAGGGGGACACGAAGTGTCACCTTCCAAAATGTAGGTAAAGGTCAAGGTTACTGTGACCCCAAAATCGTGAAATTGTGTAAAATCATGATTTTGTTTTTACAAATTTTTTGTGAGTGGATTCAATAGGGGGAAATGAAGTGTCACATACCAAAAATTAGGTCAAGGTCAAAAGGTCACTGTGACCCTAAAATTAGGAAATTATTAAAAATAATATTTTTGTTGTGTCAATAGATACATTAGGGGGACACTATGTGTCACATACCAAAATGTAGATCAAAGTCAACGGTCAAGGTCACTGTGACCCCAAAATAGTGAAATTGTTCAAAATCATGATTTTTTGATTACAGAGAAACGGTTTGTCATGTACCAAAATTTAGGTCAAGGTCAATAGCGAAGGTCACTGTGACTCCAGAATCAAGAAATCTTTGAAGATTACTTTTTTTTGTGTCAGTAGATACATTAGGGGGACATGATGTGTCACATACCAAAATGTAGGTCAAAGCCGAACATCAAGGTCACTGTGACCTCCAAAATCATGAAATTCATGAAAATCATGATTTTTTGTGTCCATTGATACATTGAGGGAAGACGATGTGTTGTGTACCAAAATTTAGCTCGAGGTCAGTCATTGGGACCTCAAAATCAGGAAACATCAAAAATAACTTTTTTTCTGCCAGTAGTCGATACATTAGAGGGACATGATGTGTTACATACCAAAATATGGGTCAAAGGTCAAGGTCACTGACGCCAAAATCAAGTTTCATTTTCATATGCCTGTCAAGACGAGGTCATGTAATGTGATGTTGCGTTCTGTCCATTCACCCATCAACATTTGTTGTCCATGCGATATATCTCTAGTTTCAAGGTATGGATTGGTACCAAACTTTGAGTATACCTTACTCGCATGGCAAAGAGGAGCCATACATTGTGAGATCAATTTGTCGAAGGCCAAGGTCACAGTGAGTCCCCAATTGATACTGAATCAAGTTTAGCTGACAATATGTGTGAGGTCTATATATATGGCATTTGTCCTGTGAAGTTGAATCCCATGTTTGAAACAGCTACATTTAGTTTAACTGTTGTGAAATAAAAACCATACATTTACTAATTTAACTGGGAGATGGGTCCTTTATGAACTTCATACCTGTTTATTAACTCAAGAACAAAAGTTTACTTTATCACTTTCTTCTTCCTTCATGGAAAATTCTTGTCTGAAAGGAATCCATTTGCAGGAAAACTGCTATTTTCTTGTGTTTGGCTATGGTCGATTTCAGTGTGGGATATGTGAGCTCTCGGATCTTGCTTCAAGGTCAACTAAATTACCAAGAGTTAAGCCCATTTTAGTTTATCATAAAATATAAGATGTGATATATGTTATTACATTCTCAGAAGCACAAAATTGAAGACCTTTCTCTGGATTGCTAGCCATCAGTTGGAATCAAGGCTATTAAACAACTTTGAAATTTGGACCAATGTAATTCCAGATATACTGGTGTATATTGAAGCCCCATGGGCTCTTGTTTATGTTTAGAGCATTGAAAGATCAACAGAATTAATCTGTTGTCAGCAGCAGTGAGCGTGCTATTTTGGACACTTGGGAATATAATTGCGTAATTGTTTTCACTTGCAGTTATAATTGATCAAATTAGTCATTAACTGAAAAATCATACACCATTTAGTTCATTGGCATAATGAATAGGCCTATGTAATTAAATAAATTTTAATGTGAAAAATCAGAGGATATTTCTGGTAGGCTATCCTCACGGCAATGAACAAGCCAGCAAGTGCCATTTAAAATGCATGGATTGGAGGGGCATGCAAGGAGGGCAGGGGCATTCCAAATTCACAGTACGGTAATTTCCCTATTAATTCACCTTCCAAATTTAATTCGAAAACAGCCGATTTTTCCGCTGTCGTGATTTTGTCCATCCTAATAAAACGAACACGGGAGCATTTTCAGTATCCGTGAAATAATAAATTCGAACACTCCCGTTTTCGCCACGGAGTTCGTGCCGATGAAAGTAAAGTGAGTATGTTACTAGAATCTCGTACAGTATATCGGCGTATGCTATTATTTGTAAGCGCAGAGAAACAACAGGGAATGGTACAATATAATCAGACTGAATTACTATTACTTACAGTCTATAAGGAAAAAAATTCATTCAATTAACTCCGCAGTCCTGTAATTTTATCCTAACTTGATCGCGTTTCGCCGCAGTCGGGAAAAATATATACGGTAGTCCCCCCACGTGGTCGAGTGTCTGCACACGGCCCGCTATTGAATCATTCTTCAGTTTCCAGCGTTCGTATATCAAATATCTTTCTTTAAACCAGCATTCCTTTATTTGAAAAACACACATTATTTTAAGTAACAAATTTGAGAGATCTTCAACGTTAATATATTTGTTCGTCGTATATGCTAAACCCCTCGCTGTCCCCCATTTACCTGCCCGACCTGTCCTGTATTATTCGTATGGGAGGCACTTGGGTCGTGTTCAAAGGAGGCACTGGAAGGGAGCAGAGTTCAAACTTTGTCGGGTGACGTTCCCGCGGAGATATCAAGTTGTAACGTGTGTGCTGGTGAATTGCATCAGATTTCTCACAGCAACTGAATTCTTCGTTTGGGGAAAGCAAGATGCGATTTAACCTTTCGGTATGCTGTATGCTATTCGTTATATTTTCAGGTGAAGTGGACAATCAAACGACCATTATTTGACGTCAAAAATGAGCCATCACGGAAAGCCTTTTGGAAGGATGTACATTTAACGTTGATTTTATTTTAGTATTTTGATCAATAAAAATTTCTAAAAATAAAAAATCCGGACTACAATTCTCGAGCATCACTTGTTTGTGCATGACAACGTATCGACAAGCCTGGAAGATCACAAACAATGGTGAAAGGGTTTCCTTTTTTCTTTCAGAACATCCATTCCCCCCTCCCCCCCCCCTAACAGTCCATACGTCCGTGTTATTATCCACACGACAAGGTGAGGTATTTACGCAGACCCCATGTGGTAAGTATATTTGACCGTAAACAAACCTACAGAATTACGGTGATCGATCTGACTCGCCCTGCATTCTTCATCAGGTTCTCTGATTTTTCTCCCTTCTAATAATACTCAACATACAATACAATATCT
>JAVTVY010027385.1:0-113220 GCA_036873755.1 Hanleya hanleyi | reverse complement strand
TTGATTGGGGTCGTGTTTTTCTTGGGGGATTTCTTTGGGGTTGGGGTTGTAAGTGATGGATGTTGGCTGGGATTTGAATATTATGGCATATACGATTTGGCCGAGGACTTCGAAGGCCATTTGATCCGCTACTAAACCGAGTTCACGGCACGAGTGGAGATGGGGGACACTTCGGATAGTGTCAGGGCCATGTGGCATACAGTGGAAAGGGTATTTTTAGCAGCAGTGGGTAATTTGACCTGAATGTGGTCAATGATGAAGTGTTTGGATGTGAAATAGGATACACGTTAAAGGCTACAGTTTACATACACAATGTATATCTATAACAATATACTGAAGTGTTAATTATAAATCTAATTTTAATCAGAATTATTTCAGATCAGAACAATGGTAACAATGCCCTAATGCACGTTTATGCCAAAAATCAAGGTTCTAATGTCAACGGTTCTCCCTATTTTGCCGACGAAAGGATTTGGATGGACTGACTGACTCGTTACCGGACAATTTGCGATCTGTAGCCTACTTCGTAGGAAAATGTTAGGTTTATATATACGGACAATATGGCAACCTATGGGCAACATGCTGCCCAACGGTACAATATTTGCATACATCTATGTTGCAACTTTCAGTCACATATACTTCGGTGTTGCCTCAGTGTAAGGATACTGGAAATATTAAAGGAGTTCTAAGTTTATTCTCAGTACATTTTACTCGCCGGAATATAATTCCCCAGGTTTATTTAGATCTGTCTGTTAAAATAATTTCTAGGGGTAACTGCACAAGTTCTGTTAAAGTCTGACCTCACATAGTAACAATACATAATACAGTAACAGACAGATTAACTAGAGCTTATAGGACTAACAAGGTGTGGAAATAATAGCAACACGTGATGTCTCAAAGCTTAATTAGTGCCCTACCGGGTTGCGGAGGAGACTAGGTTTACACCCCGTCTATCCGTCTGTCTGTCACACCTTAGTTTCAACATATCGAGATAGTAGACTGAATTAGGTTTTCGAACTTTTTTGGCTGTCATTCAACATATCGCAACAATATTTGGTATACAGCTCTACCACCACAAGATACAAGACAAGTTCGACTTTCGTAACGTTTCCGCCATTTTTGTCAGAGTTTTTTTCTATACACATTCAGTTAACTTTGTATGTGTTGTTTTCAAATGGTCATCAATTTTCAAATGGTCATCAATTCACCGGTAGGGGACATGTATTGCTTTGCATACATGGATCAGACCCTTGTAATATGTAACAATATGAAAGTATAATTGATCGACCTGGTCATATTTGTACCCGCTCAACCTATGGGCAACATGCTGCCCAACATAGTCTCTTTGATCGTGGGGGGATAATGAATAGGACATCGGTGTCCCTGGGCAAGCCTGCCTAAGAGGCGACGAACCTGGGGAGCCGCCATATGGCTGAAATACAACCGAGTGCGACATTAAACACCAATCAATCATTATTTGATGACGGACCAACCAGCGCGTTAGTTCATGTGGTAGAGAAGACCACTTTGGGTTTGGGAGAGCGAAGCTGGAGGCCTCAGGCTCCTAAATAAAAAAAATCTCTGCCAAAGACCAGAATTTCCCGATTTTTTCCCGCCTTCGTTGCAACGAATAATAGAAAGCCGTTGGTACCACTGGCAAGTATTGTATTTGTTCTATTCAGCTACAAATTTTATTTCGATTCACTGCTCGATAACATGCCTCGCCGGGGCACTATTTGCGGGGCCTAGGCACTGCTTTCAGCAGGCAGAGAAAACAGCGAAATAAGCACGTCGTGTGTAGAGGCGCGCACAGCTTAAAATTTTGACGGTAAAAGTTTGACAAAAAGTTGGTCACCTTGTAGCGCTTGAAATAAACTACTTCCTGTCGAAAGATGAATGTCTAACATTGATTAGGGAACCAGCGAGGTACAGTTTTGTTAATACTGCCGAACGTGTAAATTATTTAGGAGTCTGATGCCTGGAGGCTGGATCGAGTCAGACCAAAGCCTCTAACAGTGGGAGTTGCTGCTGCTCAATTGGAGCAATTGGGGAGATCAATGACTGGCTGGCCAGATATCGGCTGTAACTGGGGTGGCGGACAATATGACCACCAATGGGCAACATGCTGCCCAAAGGTTCAATATTTGCATACATATATGGTGCAACCTTTCATGCAGTCACATATACTTTGATGTTGCCTCAGTGTAAGGATACTGGGGATATGAAAAGTATAATTAATCGACCTTGTCATATTTGTCGCCGCTCAACCTAGAACATAGCCGAGAACATTTCCGTTATTTCTTTGATCATGGGCCCCGTGGGGTCCCCGAGTTGATAAAGAATAGGGCTTCGGTGTTTATGGGAAAGCCTCTCTTAAGAGGCGACTAACCTGGGGCACCGCCATATGGCTGAAATACTACCGAATGCGACATTAAACACCAATCAATCAATCTTTGATCACGTTACTTTGCGGTAACTACTAATATCATTTGACTTTTAACTATCATTCATTTGGATTGAGGCCGAACTGTATTTTTTTATCGACACTGGTCTTTGGGTGACTAATTTAAAGAAACGTTTAATGGACTAGGGCTCGATCATTGGTTTAGGGTTTGACGTCATATTCTGTCCTGTAAACAGGGAGACACCGTTGCTGTATGGCTGAATCATTGAATGCGAATATCAACAGACAATTCAATTGTCGGTAAATATCAATATAAGTAAAATGTTCTGTGCAAGTCGGAGTCTGGCATACATGGATCCGACCCATGTAACAATATGAAAGTATAATTGATCGACCTGGTCATATTTGTCCCCACTCCACCTAAGCTTCGCTGAGAACATTTCCGTTATTTCTTTGATCATGGGCCCCGTGGGGTCCCTGAGTTTCTGGCCTGAGCCTGAGAGGCGACTAACCTGGGCGCCGCCATATGGCTGAAATACAACCGAGTGCGAAACTAAACACCAATCAATCTTTGATCATGGACCAACCAGCCCCGTTAGGTATATACTCCATGTAAGAATCACCAGAAAATGCATACAATAGCCCTGACTGGGGACAACAATGGGTCTACTCGCGTCTATTCAGCTGCATAAAGACTTGGATAATGGACTCTTACACCAAGTATCATCCCCGCCTCCCGGTAGTTCCTTTGGTAGATTGTCCTCTTCTGGCTTGGGACAGTGGGAGTTGCTGCTCAATTGGCGCTCAGCAATACGGGTTAGATTACGGGTTAGAATAATGACTGTCTGGCTCTAATTATTAGAGTTAGTGGGTGTCTTCGTCGTTCCGGGGAGCATTGAAAGAGCATTGGAAATCCACCTGCACAGCAGCAGGAAGACAGTGTCGTCACATGACATAAATACGGTTAAGCATGACATTAAACCCCGAGCACTCTCTCCCACTTACACGTGTTTGAAAAGGTAAGTGTTACTAGGGGTGGAGATGTTAGGACAAGGTCATAGTCATGTACTCATTATTAGAATATATGTTGCCTAAGTGTTAGGTTTATATATACGGACAATATGACGACCTATGGGCAACATGCTGCCCAACGGTACAATATTTGCATACATATATGTTGCAATCTTTCAGTCACATATAATTTGATGTTACCAGAAGGTTGGGTTTTTTCGTGAACATCGAACACATTTAACTTTCGTCAACACAAGAAATTTGTATATTCTAAAATATTGGTACTATCGGGATATAAGCATGCGGGATAGTTTTATGTGTCAGTTTCTGGTCAAATTTAGTAAAATCATGAAATTTCCTCCAGGGGATCTTGCTGAAATGCAATGTTGCCTAAAGGTTGTGATTTCTAGTATGTTGACCAAATGTTGGATTTGTATGTATATATATGTACCAAGTTTGTTGGCTCATCACCCATACTTATGTACACAGAACATAGGGAAAATAATTTAGACAATGGCTAGCTACTGAATTCTGAGTGTGACGCTTACATGGTACCGTCATGTGGGCATTGCCTCGTAGTATATATGTACCAAGTTTGGTGGCCCAAAACTATCCGCAATGGCAGAATACAGGGAAAACAATTTGGACGAAGGTTAGCTACTGGCTGTGAAAGCTCATATGTTAACTTCATGTAGGCATTGTCGCGTAGTATTTGTGTACCAAGTTTGTTGGTTCAGTCGTAATTATATGATCAGAACATAGGGGAAAACAGTTTGGACAATGGCTAGCTACTGAATGTCGGATTTGACGCTTACATGGTGTCAACCTGAAGGTGTAGTATATGTGTACAAAGTTTGGTGGCTCAAACTCTTTCAAGAGTATCAGCGGATGCTATCTCTGACAGACTGACAGACATCCAGACAGGCATTTCAGGCCGGTTCTTTCGATAGTATAGACAACTCGCTAGGCCGATTGTGCTGATATGAACTGTAATTTGAAGATATAAATAAAAAATATATATCTCAACAAAAAGAATACTTCAGTATTTCGTGTGGTAAGACAAAGATTATATTCAATCCAACACAGAAGTAAGAAACACAGTGTCGAGATGGTCACGGAGTCCAGGTTGTTAATGTGCGGCCAATGATATTTTTATATGGCTACATTTTATTTAAAAAATGAAAATATTGCGAAATAAAAAAAATGTTAGTCTTGTGACAGCGCGGAAAAAGAGAGAAGAAATTGACAAAGAATTGTTGTGGTTAAAGAAGACGAAAAAATTGGGGGACTGCCGAAGAAAAAAAAGGATTTTTTAATTTATTTATAAATTTTTTTTTTTTTCTTTAGTATGAATTATTTTTCGTCATTTGCCGTTTTAGGGCTTCATAGCTTTTCGACGATATTATTCTTAGTTTAAATCATCTAGTAGTTGAGATGTGACGTTTAAACTGAATTATCAAATATTTCTCCTTCAAGCCACTAATAAAAGGTGATTATTGTGTTTTTATTTCAGTGGGCTAAGGTGTCTATCATAATTGAGAGGACAATGGAAGACTTATCAGTAAAACTGGAACCTCTTGATCAAGTGACGGGATTATTGGTGCAAGATGATGCGATCACATACCGGCATTCTGCAAATGTATCTATGGAAGAAGGAGATGTAACAGTGAAGATAGAACCGACAGCCCAGTTTGCGGTGGGAGAACAACAAGGTGATGTTGAGCATGATCCATGTGAACAATTACCGGTAAGCTGTGAAACACAGAACTTTGTGAATTAAATAAGAACCAGATCTACAAAAGTTGCTCCCCATTCTACTTGTCGCTTTTGTTGATCTGGCATTGACACCCTCATTTTCATGCATGTTCTGAGTACTGAACAATTACAAACCTGCATGATTTAGGAATGTATGTCTAAAACATCAAGCTTAGGCCACAACGATAGATTGACCTCGTGAAGGGAGACATACATGTATCTCCTTGAATTGATCTATCTATCTAAATTCTATTAACCTTAACAGAATATCATCACAGTTTCCAGAGAATAAAATATTGATCCGATGAATCAAGATAAAAATATACGAGGTGACTTTCACATATGCCGTACGTGAATGAGACAGGCCAGACGTTTGGCATTGATGCAACACAGACACTCGGTTCTTGTGCCCGTATCGTTAATCATCGACATGTGAGATAGGGAGCGTTACTGTCCTCTGCCATGAAGTGGTGGGAGGACTTCGAAATGCTAGCCATCCGTCCATCCGTCCCACATTTTGTGAGCACGATATCTTGAGAATAATTTGACCAATCGACTTCAAACTTGGGAAGGTGCTTCACACCAGTTAGACAGCCTTTAGTATTGATTCTCACATAACCCACGATGGCTGCCATTGACCATATTGTATTCCGTCCATCCCACATCTTTTGAACGCAATATCTCGAGAACAGTTCCTCCAGTTGACTTCAAACTTGAGTTGTCCCGGCAAAGTGAGACTGGCCAGACGTTTGGACTTGATCTGCCGACAGCTAGGTCTTTACACAGAAACCCGGTTGTTGTGCCGAGAACTTGAGAATGTGCTTCACGGTATGTAACTCAAGATAACTGCCATTGACCATCTTGGATTTCGTCTCTCTCGCATCTTGTGAACGCACTGTGGTGAGAACAATTTTCCTGATTGACTTCAAACTTTAGGTGCTTTTCATCAGTTAGACGTCCATTGGTATTGATTTTCAATGTAGTAGTATGTAGTCCAACATGGCTGCCATTGACCATCTTGGATTCCGCCCGTCCTATTTCTTGTGAATGTGGTATCTTGAGAACAATTCGTTCAATTGACTTCAAACTTGAGAAGGCGTTTCACATCAATAGACGGGCAGGCGTTGATTTTCATTGAAGTAGTGTGTAATCCAATATGGCTGCCATTGGCCGTCTTGGATTTCACTCTCCCATATTGTACCCATCCATGTTGTGAATGCGATATCTTGAGATGTATTCTACCCACCAGTTTATAAGCCTTACAATCCACAATTCCATAAACATTTACAAACTTATATTCCAGTGTTACACTACCATTACTGCTTCCCAAACCTCCTCAACTTGTCTCAACAATTCCAGAAAAATGTCCCTTTCAACATACATATCCACTTTCCAAATTATATTTAAGGAGATATTTGAAGCGTAAATACTGTATGCTCTCAAACAGGCTTCTTGGTGGGGGACCTGCTAGCTACTCGGCTTGTTTTCAGATCGGGTTTTAATCTGTGATTATGCAAACAGATTTTCGAAGATATATTTAATAATTGACCGTATTGAAGTGGAACTGAAGTGTTGATATAAAAATAAGGCTGGTGATATTTTTTTATTTGATTTAGTCCTTTCTCAAGAAGTGTTCTGATGATGAGCAGACATGTGTCGATGATTTTTTCGCTGACAGACCTTTTCCTGTTGCCATGTACATGGTAAAACTCAAGACAGCAGAGACGACAGAACTTTCCAACGAATCTTTGAGATTTTGGAGCCCAGAAATGGACAATGAAGGAAGAACGACACCTGAAAGTGTTAACACTCGCGAAAAGCCATACAAATTTTCACTCTGTCCTCAAGGTTGTTTGAGTAAAATGAACCTACAGGGCCCTGAAAAAACACCTGCTGGTGAAAAATCATATAAATGTCCAGTCTGTCCATATAGCTGCTCACAGAAAGGGAACCTGAAGAATCATGAAAGGACACATACTGGCGAGAAGCCATACAAATGCTCCCTCTGTCCATATAGCTGTATAGTGAAAGGACACCTCAGGCGACATGAAAGGACACATACTGGTGAGAAGCCATATAAATGCTCACTATGTCCATATAGCTGTTCACAGATAGGGAGCCTAAAGGTACATGAAAGGATACACACTGGTGAGAAGCCACACAAATGCTCCTTCTGTCCATATAGCTGTTCATCGAAAGGACACCTTGGGCGACATGAAAGGACACATACTGATGCAAAGCCATATAAATGCTCACTCTGTCCATATAGCTGTTCACAGAAGGGGAGCCTAAAGAGACATGAAAGCACACATACTGGTGAGAAGCCATACAAATGCTCCCTCTGTCCTTATAGCTGTTCATCGAAAGGACACCTTGAGCGACATGGAAGGACACATACTGATGAAAAGCCATATAAATGCTCACTCTGTCCATATAGCTGTTCACAGAAAGGGAGCCTTAAGGTACATGAAAGGATACATACTGGTGCAAAGCCATACAAATGCTCCCTCTGTCCATATAGCTGTTCACGGAAAGGGAGCCTTAAGGTACATGAAAGGACACATACTGGTGAGAAGCCATACAAATGCTCCCTCTGTCCATATAGCTGTTCAGTGAAAGGACACATTAAGCAACATGAAAGGACACATACTGGTGCAAAGCCATATAAATGCTCACTCTGTCCATATAGTTGTTCAACCAAATGTAACCTAAAGAAACATGAAAGAACGCATACTGGTGCAAAGCCATATAAATGCTCATTCTGTCCATATAGTTGTTCACACAAAGGAAGCCTAAAGGTACATGAAAGGACACATACTGGTGCAAAGCCATATAAATGCTCACTCTGTCCATATAGCTGTTCACACAAATGTAGCCTAAAGAAACATGAAAGAAACCACACTGATAGCTGTTCATCGAAGGGACAGCTTGGGCGACAAGAAAGGACACATACTGATGCAAAGCATCCACACTGATGAAAAAAAACACATAAATGTTGACTCTATCCATACAGCTGTTCACAGAAAGGGAACCATGATAAGATACATGCTTGCAAAAACCATAAACATGCTCTCGCCTTCCATGCAGCTGTATGCCTACAGGAACACAATGCATAATAGTGAAAAGCCATAGAAATTCATTCGTATTATAACTTGTAGTGACAGGCTCTCTCACACCGAACCCCTTTTGTCTCAAACAAATATTCTACCGTTCACAAAACTCAATGACTATCTCACATTAACTTCCGCCCACCGATTTGTGCATTCGCCTTTCCGTTTGCCTAATCACTCTTTATCATGCTTCACAATGTTATCCACAGTTCATAGTTACCCTACTAGACATGTAAACTTGAATCTATACAGGTCATATTTTACGAACCAAGCAACACTACACACAATCAAAGCTAAAGGTCCTAAATTATGGAATTCTATTCCCAGTGCATTAAAATGTATCGATTCAGAATCGCTATTTAAGCGCAATATCAAAATATTCTTATTAGCTAAATAATTCTACATCTCAAACCTCAGTATAATCATACGGGACCATCTACGGTGAAAAGGGACATTGTATATATGTTTAAATAAATATATATATATATATATATATCACTCTCTCTATATATATCTTTTTACTGTATATTAACTCTGTGAATGTAAACTTATATCCAGCCTTATATAATTTAGATGTGTAAAAAATTTGTACGGAACATACTTTGTCACCTTCAGTATTTATGTGTGTGTGTTTATATATGTGTGTGAGAGTGTGCGTGTGTGTGTATATGTATATATATGTGTGTAATATCAGATCTAATTTGAATAAGGCCGAGAAACTTTCATTGAAAAGGCTCCGAAATAACAAAAGCATTATTTTAAAAGAAGCAGATAAGGGATCAGCTGTTGTAGTTATGGACAATTCATACTATGAAGAGAAAATGTTGGAAATTGTAGCAGTATAATATACAGTTTTAGCTCATATTCTACATTATGTGTAGTGTTTTTCTCTATATATGTGTGTGTATATATATATATATATATATTATGTTTCGAATAATATGTATACTTTATGAGTCGCATGTATATATGGTGCAATACTTCCCTGATCCACTCCTATATGTTCCGAAAATGACTATTAAGAAATATAAGATTAAATATCATAGTTTATATTCCGTTTAATTCACCACCTCCCTCATGCCCATCATTATTGTCATACAATTATAACAGGGATAGAACAAGCTTTATTCCTTCCAAAACATTTTGACCTAATATTTCTTTCCAATGTAAATTATCTGGTGAATAAATTCTGATTCTGATTATGGATTGTTTGATATATTGGAATGGGGTACCTTGGACGAGTAATAAACGTTTTCGAAAATGTCGTGAAAAATGTTATTCTGGCTCAAGGAGTGTATAAAAAATGCATGCTGAAATACATACGAAAATGCCAAAAACAGATGTAAAATCCAATGTTCTATGTCAACACCATAATATTAGGTACGTGTGTTTACAGAGCAGACTTTTACCATCAACATGTAGACCTAAAGAGAACATGCAACAATATTATGCACATGTTATGATATCCACCAGTGGACATTTTGGAGGATCACAAGGGCGTATTTGAGAGACTGAGGGGCTATATTGCATCCAACTATTGCATGTAGGGCCTGATATTGAAACTCTTGTGGTGTAGACGACGACTTCGGGGATGTCCATTTCACCAGTGACGTCATTGGTGACGTCATCAATATGATGAAATCGGGCATTTTGGGGATGGACGGGGGTGTGTTTGAGTGATTGACGGACCACCCGTGCTCCGAAAGGGTCGTGTGAGGCGTCGCGGTGAAGCACTTGTAGAGGAGCGTCAGACAGGACTGTTGGGGTGTGGAAGTAGAGCATATGGTGCGCTTGGGTAGACATGGAATTTTGGGAAAAAGGGTATGGGAATGGCCGTTTCAGCGTCAAGATAGAATACTTTTGGTTCGAATGGGGTGTCAAAGTGAAGCACTGATGGACTAGCCTCAAACTGGACTGCAAGGTCGTGGAAGAATGGGCTATGACACACATGCGCACTGGTAAAACTTCATGGGAACGGGCGTTTTTGGGGTCGACATGACCCACTATTGGTCCGAATGGATCGTAAGGGGTGCTGAATATAACTGAATTTGTGATTCATGAAAATATGCTCTCTGGCCTAATGCTGTATTTTTGAGCCATTTATAAGGAAGATTTTCTCTTGTCATCAGAATATGACATCTCCATCAAATATCAAACTTGAGGCTTTCAAATAAGCAATCTTTCTAATTTCTTTGCGAAAATATAATTTTGGTTTGAGGTGACATATTTTTGTTACAAGATAAAATTCTCCTTATAATGCCTCAAAAATACCAAAATAGGACATGGATCCTTTTTTGTTGAAATATAAACTCATTTTTATGCAACTGACTATCGTAATTGTTTCCAGGCTGAAATTTCAGTACATATTCTTGTAAGCGAAATATGTTTTTGCAGATTTTGCATGTCCCGCCCATAGGCCACGTCCTGACGGCTGATGGATTGCAAGTGGATCCATGTCCCGTCCATAGGCCACGTCCTGACAGCTGATGGCTTGCAAGTGGATCCATGTCCCGTCCACAGGCCACGTCCTGACAGCTGATGGATTGCAAGTGAATCCATGTCCCGTCTATAGGCCACGTCCTGACAGCTGATGGATTGCAAGTGGATCCATGTCCCGTCCAAAGGCCACGTCCTGACAGCTGATGGCTTGCATATGGATCAATGCCCCGTCCATAGGCCACGTCCTGACAGCTGATGGCTTGCAAGTGGATCCATGCCCCGTCCATAGGCCACGTCCTGACAGCTAATGGATTGCATGTGGATCCATGTCCCGTACATAGGCCACGTCCTGACAGCTGATGGCTTGCAAGTGGATCCATGTCCCGTCCACAGGCCACGTCCTGACAACTGATGGTTTGCAAGTGGATCCATGCCCCGTCCATAGGGTACGTCCTGATAGCTGATAGATTGCAAGTGGATTCATGCCCCGTCCATAGGCCACGTCTTGACAGCTGATGGATTGCAAGTGGATCATGTCCCATCCATAGGCCTCGTCCTGACAGCTGATGGATTGCAAGTGAATCCATGTCCCGTCTATAGGCCACGTCCTGACAGCTGATGGATTGCAAGTGGATCCATGTCCCGTCCAAAGGCCACGTCCTGACAGCTGATGGCTTGCAAGTGGATCAATGCCCCGTCCATAGGCCACGTCCTGACAGCTGATGGCTTGCAAGTGGATCCATGCCCCGTCCATAGGCCACGTCCTGACAGCTAATGGATTGCATGTGGATCCATGTCCCGTACATAGGCCACGTCCTGACAGCTGATTGCAAGTGGATCCATGTCCCGTCCACAGGCCACGTCCTGACAACTGATGGTTTGCAAGTGGATCCATGTCCCGTCCATAGGCCACGTCCTGACAGCTGATAGCCTGCAAGTGGATCCATGTCCCGTCCATAGGCCACGTCCTGACAGCTGATGGATTGCAAGTGGATCCATGTCCCGTCCATAGGCCTTGTCCTGACAGCTGATGGATAGCAAGTGGGTCCATGTCCCGTCCATAGGCCACGTCCTGACAGCAGATGGATTGCAAGCGGATCCATGTCCCGTCCATAGGCCACGTCCTGACAGCTGATGGCTTGCAAGTGGATCCGTGCTCCGTCAATAGGCCACGTCCTGATAGCTGATGGATTGCAAGTGGATCCATGCTCCGTCCATAGGCCACGTCCTGACAGCTGATGGCTTGCAAGTGGATCCATGTCCCGTCCATAGGCTACGTCCTGACAGCTGATGGGTTGCAAGTGGATCCATGTCCCGCCCTGGATCCTTGTCCCGTCCATGGGCCACGTCCTGACAGGTTATGGCTTGCCAGTGGATCCATGCCCCGTCAATTTGCCGCGTCCTGATAGCTGATGGATTGCAAGTGGATCCATGTCCCGTCCATAGGCCACGTCCTGACAGCTGATGGCTTGCAAGTGGATCCATGTTCCGTCCATAGGCCACGTCCTGACAGCTGATGGCCTGCAAGTGGATCCATGTCCCGTCCATATGCCACCTCCTGACAGCTGGTGGATTGCAAGTGGATCCATGTCCCGTCCATAGGCCACATCCTGACAGCTGATGGATTGCAAGTGGATCCATATACCGTCCAAAGGCAACGTCCTGACAGCTGATGGATTGCAAGTGGATCCATGTCTCGTCCATAGGCCTCGTCCTGACAGCTGACGGATGAAAAGTGGGTCCATGTCCCGTCCATAGGCCACGTCCTGACAGCAGATGGATTGCAAGCGGATCCATGTCCCGTCCATAGGCCACGTCCTGACAGCTGATAGCTTCCAAGTGGATCCATGCCCCGTCAATAGGCCACGTCCTGATAGCTGATGGATTGCAAGTGGATCCATCTCCCGTCCATAGGCCACGTCCTGACAGCTGATGGCTTGCAAGTGGATCCATGTCCCGTCCATAGGCTACGCCCTGACAGCTGATGGCTTGCAAGTGGATTCATGTCCCGCCCATAGGCTACGTCCTGACAGCTGATGGGTTGCAAGTGGATCCATGTCCCGCCCTGGATCCTTGTCCCGTCCATGGGCCACGTCCTGACAGGTTATGGCTTGCAAGTGGATCCATGCCCCGTCAATTTGCCACGTCCTGATAGCTGATGGATTGCAAGTGGATCCATGTTCCGTCCATAGGCCACGTCCTGACAGCTGATGGCCTGCAAGTGGATCCATGTCCCGTCCATAGGCCACTTCCTGACAGCTGGTGGATTGCAAGTGGATCCATGTCCCGTCCATAGGCCACATCCTGACAGCTGATGGATTGCAAGTGGATCCATATCCCGTCCAAAGGCAACGTCCTGACAGCTGATGGATTTGCAAGTGGATCCATGTCTCGTCCATAGGCCTCGTCCTGACAGCTGACGGATAAAAAGTGGGTCCATGTCCCGTGCATAGGCCACGTCCTGACAGCAGATGGATTGCAAGCGGATCCATGTCCCGTCCATAGGCCACGTCCTGACAGCTGATAGCTTGCAAGTGGATCCATGCCCCGTCAATAGGCCACGTCCTGATAGCTGATGGATTGCAAGTGGATCCATCTCCCGTCCATAGGCCACGTCCTGACAGCTGATGGCTTGCAAGTGGATCCATGTCCCGTCCATAGGCTACGCCCTGACAGCTGTTGGCTTGCAAGTGGATCCATGTCCCGCCCTGGATCCTTGTCCCGTCCATGGGCCACGTCCTGACAGCTGATGGATTGCAAGTGGTTCCATGTCCCGTCCAAAGGCCACGCCCTGACAGGTGATGGCTTGCAAGTGGATCCATGCCCCGTCAATAGGCCACGTCCTGATAGCTGATAGATTGCATGTGGATCCATGTCCCGTCCATAGGCCACGTCCTGACAGCTGATGGCTTGCAAGTGGATCCATGTCTCGTCCATAGGCCACGTCCTGACAGCTGATGGGTTGCAAGTGGATCTATGTCCCGCCCTGGATCCTTGCCCCGCCCATGGGCCGCGTCCTGACAGGTGATGGATTGCAAGTGGATCCATGTCCCATGCACATGCCACGTCCTGACAGCTGATGGATTGCAAGTGGATCCATGTCCCTTCCATAGGCCACGTCCTGACAGCTGATGGATTGCATGTGGATCCATGTCCCGTCCATAGGCCACCTCCTGACAGCTGGTGGATTGCAAGTGGATCCATGTCCCGTCCATAGGCCACATCCTGACAGCTGATGGATTGCAAGTGGATCCATATCCCGTCCATAGGCAACGTCCTGACAGCTGATGGATTGCAAGTGGATCCATGTCTCGTCCATAGGCCTCGTCCTGACAGCTGACGGATAGCAAGTGGGTCCATGTCACGTCCATAGGCCACGTCCTGACAGGAGATGGATTGCAAGCGGATCCATGTCTCGTCCATAGGCCACGTCCTGACAGCTGATGGCTTGCAAGTGGATCCATGCCCCGTCAATAGGCCACGTCCTGATAGCTGATGGATTGCAAGTGGATCCATGTCCCGTCCATAGGCCACGTCCTGACAGCTGATGGCTTGCAAGTGGATGCATGTCCCGTCCATAGGCTACGCCCTGACAGCTGATGGCTTGCAAGTGGATCCATGTCCCGCCCTGGATCCTTGTCCCGTCTATGGGCCACGTCCTGACAGCTGATGGATTGCAAGTGGTTCCATGTCCCGTCCAAAGGCCACGCCCTGACAGGTGATGGCTTGCAAGTGGATCCATGCCCCGTCAATAGGCCACGTCCTGATAGCTGATGGATTGCAAGTGGATCCATGTCCCGTCCATAGGCCACGTCCTGACAGCTGATGGCTTGCAAGTGGATCCATGTCTCGTCCATAGGCCACGTCATGACAGCTGATGGGTTGCAAGTGGATCCATGTCCCGCCCTGGATCCTTGACCCGCCCATGGGCCGCGTCCTGACAGGTGATGGATTGCAAGTGGATCCATGTCCCGTCCATAGGCCACGTCCTGACAGTTGATGGATTGCAAGTGGATCCATGTCCCGTCCATAGGCCACGTCTTGACAGCTGATGGATTGCAAGTGGATCCATGTCCCGTCCATAGTCCACGTCCTGACAGCTGATGGCTTGCAAGTGGATCCATGCCTCGTCAATAGGCCACGTCCTGACAGCTGATGGATTGCAAGTGGATCCCAAGAAAGTGGATGACATCCTCAACATGCCGAAACCTACAAACGTCCCACGAATTCAACGTGTTATTGCCCTGATGAATTACCTCTCCAATTTTTTTTCTAAAAAAGGTCTAATGGACATTTGAGGGCCCCTGATACAACTGAGAGAGAACGACGCAGAGTTTATCTGGAGCGCTGACCATGACCGCACATTCGAGTGAATACAATCAGTAGTGACAAAGCTCCAGTGCTGAAGTATTTCGATGGGACACATCACGTGTCGGTGCAGTGCTATGCACCTGAAACTAGACTAGGCGCCACACTGCTGCAAAATGAATAACCAGTGTTATATGCGATTCGTGTTCCCACCACTACTGAGCGAAACTACGGCATATTGTTCATGTAAGACGAAGTCCCCACTGTCGCGATTCCATGCTTTCACATACGTGATGAACTGTTCCTCCAATCTGATTAAAACTCAGACTTAATAAACTGCTCCTCTATCGGCCATGTCGCTGATTAAGATCTGGGACAGTTCCTATCTTAAATCTGTCGCGCATGTCAGGCTGGCGACCAATCACAGTCCAGCCTCAACGGGCGAAGAGCCTGTGTTGGCGCTTTCCATTTGGAGGCAAAGCCAGCATTGCTCGGGCACAGTAAATGGAACGTGCACAATCAAGGCATTGCCAGCAGCCACGCCGACTACGCGAAATGGAAAGCGCCCTATATTCAGTGGCGGCCAAATTCAAGGGCGAGATCAAAAGTTATGGTGTGCCACGCGTGCCCGCATTAAAGCAGGAGCAACTGCAGATGTTTTCTTGCATGCTACGTAAACAGACACTGTATAGCCGTTCTTCCTACCGGCTACGGGATATCTTTATGTTGCCGAGTGTACGGGCGAGACACAGAAAAATCCAACTTGAACCCCCATGTTGGCGGCTGACGAAGTTCTTGCTGTGGACTCCAGTTCATGAGCGATCACGGAACTTCGGAAGATTATTATTTGCTCCCCATTGCTCTCTTTACTCCCCGTTGCTCTCTTTATTTAATGACAGACCAGGTGAAAAGATCAAGGGATATTCTGGATATATAGGTACGGTTACTTTCTTTCATAAAATCAGTTCATAACTGCATCACAACAACAACGGAGATAAGGAGATTAGCCGTCACCCTATACTACGAGGCGTCTCATTGGGCGAGTATTTGACCCGGAAACTATTTGATTCGGAGTTCATCTGACGGATTTGTTATAGGAACTGTCCCAGATCTTAATCAGCGACATGTCCGATAGAGGAGCGGTTTATTAAGTCTGAGTTTTAATCAGATTGCTGTTCATCCAGAATAGAATAATATCCCGTGGTTTCCACTGTGTCATGCCCACAAGTCTTCCATCGGACATCCTTCAGCGTTTACATGTCTCACATACAGGAATTGAGGCATGTCGTCGAAGTGCAAGAGACTGTTTATTGGTCGTCCATGAACGCGCAAATTCAGGATTACATTTCCAACCTGCTGTGTATTCCAGTCAAAGCAGCAGAAGGGAATGCTGATCTCACATGTCGTACCAGACCCCCACCCCTTCCATGGGCAAATATTGCTACAGACATATTTACTGTCGGTGATGGCGACTATGTCGTGACAGTCGACTACTTTAGTGACTTCTTTGAAGTGGATCGTCTGCACAGCCAAATGGCAAACGAAGTCAATGGCAAATTAAAATCCATCTGTCAGGTCATGGTGTACCAGAAACTCTGGTTTCGGGCAATAGACCCCCATACAACAGCTCAGACTTCGCAGATTTCGCTGGCTTCAATCATGTTACCAGTTCACCAGGGTAGCCTCCGTCAAACGGAAAATCAGAAGCCACGGTGAATACAGTCAAACACTCTATCAAAACAGTCCCGAGATCTCGTACTGATCCTTTTCTGGCTCTGCTCGAAATCCGGAACATCCCAACAGAAGGCTGTCACAGCTCACCAGTCCAAAGGCTGTTTAACCGACGTACATAAAACACCCGTACCGATAAAAAATGCATTACTTCAGTCAGAAATTCCGAGATCGGTCTTTGAAGAGAAGAGGAGAAAATAGGGAAAAACAGGCCAAGAATTGCAATGGCCTCGCCACGGACTTGGAATCACTTCGTAAAGGTCCACCTTACATCACCATACAATGACAAATGAAAAAAGGTGTCATTGAGAGAAGGGTGTACATCCGTTTCTATGAAGTCCGTATGGATAACGGATGTATCCTACGGAGAAACGAGAAACATCTTCATTTAACATCTGAGGAACCACCTGCACTAATCGAGGAACCGTCGCAGACCCCATCACCACGTGACCGTTCCCAGCCAGGTCCTAAATCAACGACAGCTGGCAACGCTGGTAGACCTAAAGACCAAAATACGTCAGCATTTAGGCCGCCTGAATCACCACTGCAGAAAACTACGAGAAGTGGACGCATATCAAAACCACTAGGCTATCTAAAGTCCCGTGTGAGATGAACATGAGGCATGACCGTCGACCTGTAAATACGTTTCAGCAGGAACGTCATTCAATTTTAATAGTTGTTTAGCTTGAAGTTTGGCTCATTTTGGATAAACTTTCGAAGGCAGAGAAAAAAGCCAAAATTATGACGTCATTTGTACGAGCGCACAGAACTCAAAATCTAGATGGGCGACCCAGTCAAGACATTTGTCAGGGTGTGGCACTTGAATTAAAGTGGTACCGGTACTTCTTGCCGAAATATGAAAGTCTAGACTTAATTAGGGAATCGACGATATGCTATTACGCTAACATTGCCGCCAATGCAAATCTTTAAGTGGTCTAAGCCCAGTACTAAAAATACAGTTCAGTGTCGTCTTCAAACTGCTTGTCTTTATTATTTTGTTTATGCAGTACCATGACAAACAACTATTGAAACAACTGTCTGATTCGATTCACTATTTTTACAGAAACTATATATAAAGCCCAGTTATATTAACTTAGCGTACTATGAAAGAGGGTTTATTTTCCTAACAAAATGAGACCAACTGGGTGTGTAAACTCCAAGCAGAACCACAGCAGAAAGGTTTTATGTAAAAATTGACCCCTTACTGTCGCACTAACTACACAACAAAAATAGCGTCAGTACTGTTTCAGTACCACGTTTCATATTGTAGAAGGTCACAATCAAAAGTAACATAAGCACACTGTCGACGGACGTTTGAACATTTTTTTCTGTTTTGGGGCTTTTCGCATGCATTTTAGTAGGCTAAAATATAAAAAATTGGACACCTTTAATCCAATAATAATATTCAATATTTGAACATGAACGGAGGAAGATATGATGATATTGAAAGTATGGTATTAGTTTTAGTGTATTTCAATAATAAAACATAAAACTTAGCACTTAAATTTATAAGAATTTTTAATAAATTTATTTAAACACCCGAATGAAACGTCCACTGATGCTATTTTGCCTTGAAATTTGGACCGCGAGCTATTCGCAGCATATGACTTGGGTCGTTTTTCTGAACGAAGGACTTTCGGGCAGAATAAATATATTAACTTTTGGTTTCACAAACTCAACAACAAAGGCATTTTTTTTTCGTTTCGCGCAATTTTTCACTACCCGACTGAGCTGTCTAATTGCCTTTATGCCCAGTATTCCCTTGCCTTTTTTTAACTATACCCAATTAAGCTACATTGAGTAATTTCAAATTGGCTGTAAAATTTTATTGCAGGGGAGCTAATGTAGCGTCGATGACCTTCAGTATAGCGCATGATCCTGGTGAAAATAATGAGGGAGCTTACAGTAATTCATATGTAAAGGTCAGTGGAACCTTGTGCGTGAGAGAGAGAAAGAGAGAGAGAGAGAGAGAGAGAGAGAGAGAGAATTTATGCGTTAGCCCTCTTAAGCTGACAACGCTAACCGTGAGGAAAGGAACGTTCAAGGGATTGTAGGTGGATTATATTCGAACAAATAGCTGTGCGATGTTCCGTGATGATCGCCACGTTCTTTGCTCGCTCTCGGATAAGCCTGAGAAAAGTAACGATAGACTGCTTAGCCCAACGTGAGCAAAGTCATGTCAGTGCAGACAGCGGAGATACGGCATATCAGGGCGAACGTGAGCAAACTGACGATCAATGCACAAAATGTCCGAAATCACATTGCCCTGGTTCACAGTGTCGTGTAATCTGTATCACTATAACTTTGTTGCGCTATGCGTTCAGATGACAGGAATTATCGCGTTGGGTTCATAGACCTTGCGTCTTCGAGAAGGGGAAAATCAACTGCATTGTTCTTAAATACCTTTCCAAATCTAAGGATTTCATATAATGGTAAAGAAACCCCATTCTATGTCCATATAAATGTTGGCTCCAGTCGTAGCAGCTTGGTCCACCACGAACAGCAACATGTAAACCAGATTTATATATAGAATTAGCTATATTGACTGTAAACATAAATCCATAGATCCTTGGATATGGGACTGTATCTCTATGCCTGTGTTAAAGTGCAGACAGAACTTTTACTGACAAACTTAGTTGAATAAATTATGTATTCGAGATAGAGGTAGAATTTGTCAATATTATAACACTTTGTATTCGGATGCAATAACTGGCGGGCGGAGGGGTGCTCGACTTTTCTATATATAGCAGTGGTTCATTTTGAACCTAAATCTAGTTACATAATGCAGTAAATTACCCATCGAATGTATCAATAATTGCTCGACTAACATTTTGCGTGTAGTAGTACCATAATACGGAATACTTTTAATCGCTCTACAATTTATGACGCCATATGCATCGCCTGTAAAATCTTTATGGCAAAAGAAAAGTGGCAAACCTACTCCTGTTGCATAAATAAATAGAGTGCACAAGGGAGATAACTCGCGTGTTACTTCTGAGCGTTTATGATCAGCCGCTGAGTAATACAGGAAATGCTTACGACATTGTACATGGTGTATTGGGTTTATTATATTTCGGCCCTTATTTTTAAAATGGATTTCAATTCTTTATCAAAATACATTTAGGAGTATGGCAAATAAAGGTAGTTCAACCGATTGGTTTCAAAATTTCAGTTCCCATACAGAAAACCTACATGTAGCAAAAAGTCTGGTCCGGTCGAAATCTGTCATTATTGGAGAAAGTGCTGATTTTCAAAGCATTGAGAATTTCTAGAGTAGTATATCAAACTGGTATGCTACCAATGGATAACGCATATTGTCATAAAGTGAATAAGGAAATGTTTCTGTTCATATGAGATTATAAGAAAGATAAAGTAAAACTTTCAGTACTTATCAATGAACGGTCAGAGGGCAGCAGACTACATATTAACGAACAGGTCGCTAAAACTGCTATGGGTGAAAAGGTAATTCTCTAGCATAAAGAACAGTTATCGGGCGCTTGTAACAAATGAGATCTTCAACCCCTTGGTGAATTGAACTTTCCAATGCAATGCGATTACTCGACTAACAAGCTATCAACAAAAACAAAAACAATAATTTAGAAGCAAATCTTGGATTTAAACCGAAATTATAAACAGTGATCGACAAATAATATGGGATAACAAAGGAATTTTATGGAAACATAATTCGTTATAGCTTGAAAGGTGAACAATTCTGGCATTCTGTTTGTAAGCGATGCAATTGGTTTGCATGGGAATGTATTTTCCTTGTGAGAACTCAGTCAAACGTAAAATATCAACTTAGACTATATGATAATTGTAAACAAGGGAGCAAATTGAAGAACGTTCTATCGTGTGTGCTGAAAGAGAACACAATTGTTGACAAATAAAATGCGCCTGCTGTTCGTAGCGCTATGCCAACAACAAGAGAATAGTAAATTAATGGTTTTAAGGTGGAAACAAAATTGTTCCGCAATATTTTACGAAGAAGTAAATCAGTACGGTAAGTAAACCCATTGTTTTCATAGAAAACGAGCTGAATGCGTACGATTGTTCATGTCAGAAGTATGGTTGTTCATGTCAGAAGTATGGTTGTTCATGTCAGAAGTATGGTTGTTCATGTCAGAAGTATGGTTGTTCATGTCAGAAGTATGGTTGTTCATGTCAGAAGTATGATTGTTCATGTCAGAAGTATGGTTGTTCATGTCAGAAGTATGGTTGTTCATGTCAGAAGTATGGTTGTTCATGTCAGAAGTATGGTTGTTCATGTCAGAAGTATGGTTGTTCATGTCAGAAGTATGGTTGTTCATGTCAGAAGTATGATTGTTCATGTCAGAAGTATGGTTGTTCATGTCAGAAGTATGGTTGTTCATGTCAGAAGTATGGTTGTTCATGTCAGAAGTATGGTTTTTGCCTCATAATCTCTAAGATAAGAACAGAGTCAAACAATTACAATTCAAAATGTATATGAAAGTTGTAATGTGGAGGATACCATTGAACATAACTTTGATGATAGTCGAGATCAAATTATTTTGGAGACATATTGAGAGGTGGTTGACAGGTAATGTTTGAAGCAGATGTAAAACTTTCACAAGAAAACGTATTCTATGGGTATTTTGATGGCACTGAAGAAGCCTGACTTGTAAACTTTATTTTCTTTATGCCAAATACTACGCATATATTAGGAATTATTCGGAATTGGTGAGATATGTAATATGTCCCTTGAATCTTTAATTGATAGATTAATAAGATTGTAAAGCCGATAGATGCTACCTCTCAGATCGCAGCATTAGCATAACATCGGATATTCTGTAACCTTCGATTTTGCAGCAAGGTATGGACATTTAGTTTCAAGATTCTATCACATTTTTTTGTTCTTCTTTTGGATCGAACTGCAACAACGTATTACATCAGTATGTCAACCTTTTATGCACATTGTAAATAAGTAACGAAGGAAGCGCAATATCGAAAACGATTCAATGGGTACATCATAGGGGAGTAGAAATGTCTTCTCTCTTCTTCTGTTTTGCTCTAGACCACGGGGGCAATTCTAGTTATTGTTAATACGTGGTCGTATGGTGAATTAATGATCAGTGGTCCGTCCGGCGTTTAACTGACCAAATCCAGTCCCTGAGTTTGGTGGTCATGTGATGACAATGAGCACGTGCTAGTTTTTCCCAGGGGAGAAACGGTCATGTTTACAATGATCATGGGCGTCGCTAGGATTTTTCAAAGGGGGGTCGATTATCATAGCACTTTAGGCGAGGGTCCAGGGGCCGCCTAGGCCCCGGAAGCTCCGGGGTCCTAGATCGCCGGAGATGCCTTCTAAGCGTTTTCCCGGAATTAAATCTGAACATAATGTATGCAGATTTAGGGTTATATTATACAGCTCTGAGACCTTAGATGGCCTGAGATGCATTCTGATCGATTTCCAACAATTAAACTAACATTTGTCAAATATCAGTATTATATGTTATTCTCTTGTCATCTTGAAAACACAATAATAACGCTTTGGGCCTATATACCTCGTAGGCTAACCCAGTGGCGTCGGCACGTAATTGAAAGTTGGGGACCACTATCACAGCCCAACAGGCGGGGGTGCAGGGGCCGCCTAGGCCCCGGAAGCTCCGGGGTCCTAGATAGCCGGAGATGCGTTCTGAACGTTTTTCCGGAAATAAAACTGATCATACTGCATGCACATTTATGATTCTATTTTCACGATTTTTTTCTCGCAATTATAAGCATGCATCGATATTGAAAACATCGCACCTCATGCCTTCATCCATTTGACGTTCTAGTTATATTTAAAACATACAAAACGATGACTTATAGTTCTTGGGAGGGAAACCAATATGCCTACAGATACGATTCATTCACACAGATAAAACAAGGAAATCCTCACAGCCCAACAGGCGAGGGTCCACGAGCTGTTTAGGCCCCGGAAGCTCCGAAGTTCCAGATCTCCAGAGACGCGTTCTAAGAGTTTTCCCAGAAATAAATTCGAACGTAATGTATGCAGATTTATGGTTCTATTTTCACGTATGTTTCGCATTTATAAGCACTCATCGATATTGAAAAAATCATACTTCATGCCTGAATCCATTTGACTGTTTAGTTATTTATCACATAAAAAGAACACATAAAAAACCGATGACCTTTACATGATGGAACATTAGAACCAATATGATAGCGATTCATTTACACAAAGCTAAAATGAGCGATCGCCACAGCCTGACAGGCGAGGGTCCAGGGGCCGTCTAGGCCCCGGAAGCTCCAGGGTCTCCGGTTGCCGGAGATGCGTTTTACCCGTTTTCTCGGAAAGAAATCTGAACACAATGTATAGAGATTTATGGTTCTATTTTCACATTTGTTTCGCATAAACCCGCATCGATATTGAAGAATATGCCGGACTCCATTTGACTTCCTGGTTTGACACAAACAAAACGGGCCTTTTACACACTTGGCACTCTATCTGTAATTTTTATGTTTTTTTTATTTTATGTTTTTATGCTTTTTTTATTTTGTTTTTGTTTTCTCTGTTTTTGTTTTTTGTTTTTTGTTTTTGTTTTTTTTTTGCTTTTTCTTCTGTTTTTTTGGCGCTGGCTGGGTTGGGGTCGTTCAAAACTGGCTTTGACCCCCCTAACGACGCCCCTGGTCTTACGGCGCAATTTTCACGTGTTTCCAAAGTAACTTGGAATATAACTGTAAGTTGTAGTTTTTATTTATCATGCTTTAAAATAAACCATCTGTCTTGAAGCTGAGAATCAGTCATCAAATAAAACACATTCTTACGGACAAGTAGGCCTACTTTTTGCAAAAATCATTAACCGGGCACGTGTACGCTCCGTTACAAAATCTTGTTTTCTACTCATGGAACTTCTCATGTTGATAAATATTATATGTAATTCAAGTGATCTAAGTCTCTTCAAACTTCAAAAACTTTTTTTACACAAACTACGCCTGATGGTGATCAACGCAACGGGAGGTTAATTGGCAATAGCCTCTTCGAATACACAACGCTTAATAGGTCGACATCAAGTCCATGGCACGCATGCGCCTGAAATCGACTGCTACCGAATCAACGGCGGACATGGCCGAGCCAGCTATAATCCCTCAGGTTAATCCGCTATACCCTGCTGTGTCGGCATCGTACATTGAACACTTTCATCACCCCAATCTGTGTCTCCTTTTGATTTATACCTCCATGGTATATCTGACTAGTTGATGTGACTTTGATTCACTTTTGTTCTCTCTCTCATGAAGTCGCTAAAACTAATTAAAGGATCCAAGCTATCAAGGACTTCTTCCCTGAAATTCAGTGAATGAACGAGTCAATTTAGTACCTAGTTCGGTTCATAGAGCTTTCACCAAAGATGGATCTACCATTGTTAACATTGCTGGCTAATTGTGTACCAAAATGTGACCAAATATTAATGTAATACACATTCTGTAACGGTTTGATCAAATATATATTGCACCCAGACAATCACAATTATACTGTCAACTGTGATTTGTTACTTTCATATTAAGACTTTTTAGAGGGTGACAACAAAAACATCGCTCTAAATTATCTTTAAATTTGACCTGAACTTGATAGAATTATTAACCATTCTTGCCCGTTTTTTTTAGTTTTGGGAATTAGTTTTGCTTATTTGGTTATAACAGTACTAGATATAATAGGATATGGCAAGATGAAACAAAAATATCTGCCATTAAAAGAAGAAATTTCCTTGAAATTGTGTTTTTAAAACCTCGTATTGAGGCAATCGAGATTGGTCATATCTCTAAGTAGATTGCTGGGGAAACATTGAATTTGCTGGGCGAAATATCTCTAATCGCCCCGGCGTAAATCACCCACGCGCATGTGTTCTCCACAAGCATGGTGCAGCGAGTGCGGAGAAAGATGAGGTTTCGACATGCTAGGGAGATACACACTTAGCCCAGAAGGTGTAAATTACACCTCTACGGGGTGTAAATGGCTTGTCCCAGGGCTAACACCCTTTTGGGTGTGAATTAAAACCCTCTCCGAAAGGTGTAAATTTACACCTTCTCGAAAAGGTGTTAAGTTACACCTTTTTTGCTCACATTACACCTTCCATGGGTGTTCATTCACACCTTCTGAATAAAATTTGCATCTTCCAGACAAATTTATGAGCATATTTTTGTTGGGAACCCAGCATCCCGTGGGTGTTTATTTACACCTTTTGACCACAACTAAACCTTTCAGTGGTGTTAATTTACAACTTTTCAACAGAATTACACCTTCTTTGGGTGTTAATTCACACCTTTTGGGCAAATTTGAATCATCTAGGGGTGCTAAAATACACCTTCTGATGATCATTCCCTCTTCCAGGGGTGTTAAATCACACCTTATTAGTAAGAATTACACCTTTCATTGGTGTTAATTTACACCTTTTGACCGTGATTACACCCTCTTGGGTGTTTATTTACACCTTTTGGCCAAGAGTTCACCTTCTGGAGACGATTCCATCTTCCAGGGGTGTTAAAACACACCCATTTCGTGAGAATTACACCTTCAAAAGGTGTTAATTTACACCGTTTTAGTGAGAATTAGTGGTGTTCGTACCATCCAGTAATGGCTCTTGGTTGAACACAAAATATATGTATGATATATTTTATTAGGGGAATCACAAAAAGCACATTTACATTGGTCTTTTCATGTTAGCCCTCCCTGATATTATAGTTCACTCTCAATCCCTGGAAGCACAAAGTTCAAACGATTAAAAATACAAGCATCCCAACCCAACCTAAATTGAGCACGTTATGTTCATGTCACTTATGCCTCCAACTTTCACCCGCCTACAGATATCGTACAACTATTTATATACACGCAAGTCTTTACCCCCGCCCACTAAAGCACAAAGTTCAAACAATTTAAAATACAAGCATCCCACCTGAACCTAAATTGAGCACGGTGTGTTCACGTCACATGCGCCACCATCTTTCACCCGCTCACAGATATCACACAAATCTTTACCCCCGACCACTAAAGCACAAAGACTTAAATATACAAGCACTCCAATCCAGGTACCGACCATGAAGTAAAATAAGTTGCTCATCCTAAATAATAATTGGGTATCTTGAAACCAGCTTTGAAACTCTGCTCGTATGTGTTAATACAGGTTTCATGAGATTTGTACATAACCTTCTGGGGTGCCCTAGCCTCTGAGACCGAAAATCGAAAACTCTCAGAGAGTAGGGGTAACCAGTAACAGAAACTGACAGCAACACCAGATCCAGATTGGTGGGGGGGGGAGGTGACGAAAACTGTCATGGAATACTTTTGTACATAACCTTCTGGGATGCCTCAGCCTCTGAGACCGAAAATCAAAAACTCTCAGAGAGTAGGGTATAACAGGTAACAAAATGGTCATTAATAATTCTCCGCCTCTGAGCTGTGGAAGGGTCTGTTTGCTTTTCGAGTGTCTAGGTGACGTCTGTATCAAAGGCTGGCAGAGCAAAGTTCAATGGCTCTTGACCGAGAGTAAGTGTACTGCTGCTAGGTCCAATCCTACAACCAGTAAGAACCACAACTGATAAACTAATTCCACAATGTAAATGATACTTATCACTTTATGCATTAAAGTTCCATTTTTGTTAAATGGAAATATACACAGAAACAAATAGTAAATTTATGTTTTGAAATGTCAATCCCAACACAGTAGTCGAACCCGGGCACCCTAATTACAGACAGATACAGACCGGTACAGACCAATACAGACCGATACTTATAAAAGACAGACCGATACTAAAAACATACAGACCGATACCTAAGTATCATTGATTACGACTTTTAGAATACATAATTGGTACTTTGTGGGATTTTCTCATAAAAAACGATTGTTTATAGCGCAAAAACGGTATCGCATTTAGCTGCGCCCGTTACGTTAGGAAGCGCGTCGCATGGTCGAATAGCACGAGCAATTCGCCCGCCAGACCCGCCCAGCGCACCGACCTGCAGCTCTAAATTCTTCTGATATATATTACACATACTTGATATTATAGGAGCATATTGAGCACGAATAAAGTTGAATGAAACAAGTGTTTCGGTTTTATTGGAGTTATTTTAGTAAAATAACAACACGTCAACCCTCATCAGGAGTCCAACGTATCAATTCACAATGTTCAACGTTTGATTTCTTCAACATTTCTTTCAAATTCTTCCCCCTTCTGCATGCAATTACTGGGTTTTCCCAGACTTTCGTTGTGCGTGATTCGAAAGATTTGATAAAATGTCAATATTTCAACAGGATTTTCCTTATATATTTCATCGCTGGATGGTAGGTGGGAATGAAACGGATGGATCTTTTCTTTAGGTTTTTTACTTTCTTTTTTCTTCCTGTTACTGTTAAATAGAAATAAACTGCGATGATGGGACGTGAACAAAAAGTTCAAACTTATTTTCTCAATGCTTGTTTAGCGTACTATTTTCCGCATGTTCATTCCCACCATATCAAATATTTTGGAATAAATAAAATGGAAACGATCTGTTCGAATTATTGTTCCAATATGCCATTCTCCGCCCATAAATATAGATTTGTATTGCCTTCTGTCACTTCATGTACCGTAATTTGTCATTTCGTGTCTAATAAATTTCATACAATATTGGGTCTCAACGTTATATAATAACCTCATATTAATAATGGTATCACTGCTGCTCATGAAAAGTGAGCTCTTTGTTCTAATTTGTGGAATCTATCGCAGTATCTACTGCTCTTGCATAAACACACCAGCCGAACCGGTCCGCCAGGAGAGTCGGTGCATGGAAGGTGCTGGGCGACCCAGGTGGGCGAATCGGCCGTGTGCCGCTCCCCGTAGGGCCTAGCGGGAAGCTGATTGCCACACCGTTTTACGGTTTCAACAGCTGTTTTCACAAGAAAATACCACAAATTACAAATTATGTCTTCTAGAGGCCGTAATCTATTATATATAAGTATCGGTCTGTCCTTTATAATTATCGGTCTGTATTGGTCTGTATCGGTCTGTATTCAGTGCGACCCGTCGAACCAGCCCATGTAACTGAATCAAAGTTTGCATTCTTTGGAAAAGAAACAAAACTACGGTAATCAGACTGTATGAAAGTTGACTTACACAGTTGATCGTTCAGGTTGAGAATGCATTTCCACGGTTTCACTTGGACCAGTGTCTGTGCTTTCCTGAAATGGGGAAAAATATTAATTTTTCAACTGCGGTTTGAGGACGCACATAAGTAACTGGTTATATCCTGCGTAGTCTGCATAGAAACAGGGTAAGTCAAATATACATGTATCCACATAATCAGTGTAGCTACAAAACCAGAAGTGAATAATAATTATAAGACTTAATAAAATTAGCAAAGGTTCCGGTCAGGTTTCACAATACTAGGTTATTTATAGTTCTGCCATAATTAATGATTATATTTTCATGATCTGTGAATAACAGTCATTCACCTCCAAACACTGCTTTGTGGTACGAATACATTGGGTATCATATGGAATATCAAAGATGGGGTAAACATCACAGGAGAACACGAATCATTGATACCTTATCAGTACGCTCTGGAACATTGTGAAATGCTCAATCTGTTGTCGTATGCTGTAATATCTGGATTTTGAACTTAACGGCTATCTCATCTTGGTCCTCGAGGTCCACGAACTCTTCAAAATCAGCATCATACAACTGGAAAATAAATAAATCACATTTAACTAAGTGGCAAACAATCTATCAGTCAATCTGTCTCATATACCCACGAAACTAAGCCGTCATATACCCACGAAACTAAGTCGTAGGGGTTGAAGAGAGCCTACAAAAACCGATCCTCCAGTCCAGCCCAGCTCTTTTTAAACATCATATAATTCTGGTTTCATATTAATCAAATTATCTGGGTAAATAGTAAGGGTAAATAGTACCTTAAAAGATCCAAACATATCGTTCCATGATGATCCAAGTGACTGAGCGTTATTAACTATTCCTATTCCACTGAGTACTAAAATTCACTATAAGTACTGTATTAAACTGAGCTGAACAAATTTATGCCGCCATATTGGATTCACATTCAGGCAAATGAACTCCCACTTTTTATGTGAGCTGAACATTTTGGAGCACATTTTCACAGTGACGTGTTCGAGGTAGTTACATCCTATCTAATGAAGATAATACTTACAAATATGTGCGACTATAGTGGGCTAAATCGACACGATTTCGCAAAGTTTGAAACAAGCCTTCTCGAAGAAAATCAAACCGCCCTCCATTTTCTCCCACGTGATCCTTGTGAGCATGCGCATTGACTAGTATCATTTATAACCTGGTTCCCGAACACAATAGTATAGGGTAACAAGCACCTACATAATCGGGGCACCAGGCTAACCAGTTCTGACTCGTTTCTATCAGCGTCACTAAGTTGATTGGGTCAAACAATCTGTCTGAGCAGATTATATTAATCAAATTTTGTAAAAGTGTATGTTATCATAGCTACGTATTTTTTCGCATGTATGTTGATTCGACAAAGTTTCGAGCTTGTTCTGTTCTGTTGGCAAAAGTTGAATGAAATACAGTGTAAAAACTGTATACATCCTCTAAATACATACATGTTTACATGTATCTCCCTGCTCCGACCTGGGTTCACAGGGGCAATTATATTGTACAAATATAAAAAAAATGGCATATTTACCTGGAAGGTTACGTCGTTAATGCCAATTAGATCAGCTAAGGTAGCATTCTGTGAAATGTGATCTTTAAGGTCCGACAGGCTGGGAGTTGCAAAAGGTAAAGCGATTTTCTTTCGGTTCTCCCCGATCAACAGCGGGCAAGTCGCCATCTCGCAAAAAGTCCACTTTGATGGATAGAACAGCACCGAACGAGCGACGTGAAAAAAACAGCTGTGCGTAATTCATCGTTTGTTTGGAAGTAATATCGCGTGGGCATATATTGGAAATGGTGGACAGCATGGGAAGCGAAGCTATGCTTATTTACAAATTCATGAACAATAGAAGCGATGCATATATTGTTAGGCATTGGCAGAATAAACTCAAAAACTAATTGAGCAATAGAATCATCACCGATATGTATAGTTTAACCAAAGCTTTGCGTTAGCGTCAAAGAGATATGAGACAAAAGCAGGCCGCGGATTATGATTATGGTGTGTTAAAAGGGGTCGTTGCCGGAGAGTAACCATTACTTTATCAAGTAATAATTTGTGACGATAATCGCACAATTGTTAATGGGTAACATGCACAACAAGCTGTCATAATTATCACTTCGAACCGTTTAGTCCATTTCACACCTTCCTGTCTCAGTGGATCAATCAAAGCCCATAATTTGTACAGTTTCCGTTGTATTCACTGCTTACTGTGCAAATCCCCCATTGAAATGAAGTTCAAAATCACTTTATCTGATAGCTAACAGTTATCAGCACTGTAGGTATCGATCTGATAACTTCTTACATTGGTCGACAAACAACGTGCTTTTGTCGACTCTGCATGATACATAACATTTACTTTACTGTTGATATTCAAAACGCCAGAACGTCCCCCCCCCCTCCCTCTGTCGTCTTGGGCTCAACCTTGCGTGAGAACACTTGAGCGGCTGTTCAATTTTCACTCCCTCGTAAAACCGACTGGGGGATTGACTCTTATGGTCTGCAGCTCGTTTTTTTCATAATATTTCCGTTGGAATTTTTGCTCAAATGTTGGAGAGACTGGTCAAATTGTTAGATCCATTGATTTAATTTTGTGTAAAAAGTTGAGGTGCTTGAAAATTTGATGGTTTACCGTAAGCATGACAAGGAAATACATTTCCTCAACATAGAAATTAAGTTCCAAATTTGTATCGAAAATTAAGTATTTACACCTTTTTAACACCTTTCAATAAATTTACACCTTTACGGGTGTAAAATCAGGGTTGGAATCAATCTTCATACATTTGCACCTTTTCTACACCTTATTTACACATCCTAAGGGTGTAAACATGAACCCAGAAGGTGTAAACGTTTGATTTACACCTTTTTTACACCTTCTGAGCTTAGAGTGAGAAACTTGCGGTTACTAAGATGATTGACTTCCTGGAAGCAAATGAAGTTATCTCCAGAGACCAGTATGGTCTCCAGAGACCAGTATGGATTTCGAGCAAACCACTCCACATCTTTAGCCTCATGTTCTTTATTTGATACACTTGTTTCTGCTAAAGAAGCCAAACAGTACAGTATAGTCTCATTTTTAGACCTATCCAAGGCATTTGACACCGTCAATCGCGAAATCTTACTTTCTAAGTTAGAACACCATGGTTTCCGAGGCTTGTCGAATAATTGGTTTCGCAGTTATCTGACTGATATACTACAAACGGTGGTATACAATGATACCCATTCTAACCCTATGCCCGTTGACTGTGGGGTACCCCAAGGGTCAATTTTTGGACCAATTCTATTCTTCCTTGATATAAATGGCATTAGCACTGCCACTAATATGCTCAAAATTATTCTCTTTGCCGATGATACCAGTGTTGTGTTTTCCTCTGAAGACATTTCTGAAATCATCAATATTATGTCACAGGAAATAGAGAAGCTACACAACTGGTTCTGTTGTAATCGTTTATCAGTCTATATTAAGAAAACTAAATATATGCTAGTCAGACCTAACAGTAATAACCGATTAACACCACACCTTCTTATAACAGGAACAGAAAGAGAACTTGTTCACCAGTTAAAATTTTGAAGTATTTTATTCAACGACCAATAAAATTCAGTTCAATTCAATTCACAATTATGTGAATTTCATTACATTGAATAACTTAGTAAAGAACCCATAATTGTGTATTTAGAAAATATTTCATTGGGAATTAGGAGATGAACCCGGAGTGACGTCACGATTCAAGATAGCTTAACACAATTGTTATCGATCAATTTCCCGTTTAATGGAGAGAAAATTGCTACCTCACTACTGTGCATTGGTGTAACATGAATAAAGTTATTAACACTGAAGCAAACCCACCCCCTTTCTTTTCTCATGACGATAAGACTCGATATTGGTTCATTTGAATGGATTTTCTACCTTACGGCAATATATTTCAAGACCACATCCGGTCTAACAAAAAAGTACATAAAATAAGCTTTCAAATGACATAGGATGTGGCCGTGTGTATGGGGGGGGGGGGTGCATTTTACTCCTAAAATAAGGCGTTTTTGCAAATCGCCGCTCGCCTATAGGTTTCTGGACACGTTATTACCAATCTAGTGTACCAATCTCCAGTGTAACTGATCATTAAGAAAAATACACAGAAATTTGAATTGATGTAAGTGTTGTATTTCAGTGCCTGAAATAAATAAATGAAATGGATGAGATGGTAGGTTATGGCTATTGGGCTTGATTAACATATTTCGTTTGCTTGATATTCAGCCAGAGTCGGTTCCAGGAAAACCAAGTAAAGAGTCTTTGTAATTGTTGTGATATGATATCGAAGTCCTCTGTTATTTTTCAGGAATAAAATACAACATTAGTGCCGTCAGCAAATAAGATAATTTTCAGGAGATTTGTAACATTACTTATGTCATTGATATAGAGAAGGGAAAGAATCGGGCTCAATATTCATTCTTGGAGAACGCCATATGGAACGAGAGACCGTTCGGAGTAGGCGCCGTTATATATAACACATTGGGATCTGACAGACATAACTGGTGGGCCAAGTATTCGCCAGGCCTCGAAAACCATAGTGATCGGAATTTGTGGCTCATGGTGTTGAAAAGCTTAAAAAGATCTAAAAAGTAACTACACCATAAAGTCTGGATTATTTTAATAGATGTCGAGTGATTGGACATCAAACCAAACTGATCTTTGGAGAGAATTGGATTCCAAAACAATCTGCTATTTTTGTAGCCTCATTTTTTCTTCTAGAATTGTACCTAAACATGGTAAGACATATATTGGTAGTATAGATAGATCATAGGCTCTGAATATTGATTTAACTTAAGCAGTTTTGAAAGTCTTAGGGACTACCCTGGAGGAGAACAAATGATTGATTATGTAGGCAAGCGGAATAGAAATGTAATCAGATAGCAGTTTAACCAAGAACGTCCGTATATCCTCTAAGGCATTATCGTTTGCTTCGCCCCGTTAAGGGTTACAGGTATTAATTCAAAATTCCCGGCGACAGATGTGCCAAGATAAGACTCGGTGCTTGGGATTTGAGAGTCAAGATTGGGAACCACTGCTAAAATACTCGTTAAACTTGTTGGCGATAATCACGAACATTTGCTAAAAAAAAAAGAGTCCGTCCCAAGGTGTGTTCCATGCCGTGATGATCTCACGGTGAAACATATTCTTATCGAATGCATAGATTTTAAGATTGTAAGAGATGCTTTTTATCGAGCGACTACTTAGAAGATCTTTTTAGTCGGTGAGGGAGGATCGCATCTTGGGTTATTTGAGAGAAATCGGGCTGTTACATAAGTTTTAATGTGTGTATGTTTTAATGCGTTGGATAACTAAGTTAGTGACTTGAGTACTTAGAATTTTGTTTGATCGTCGCTATGTAGCTGAAATATTGCTGAACGCGACATTAAACCTTAATTCTCTCTCTCTCTTATTGTCTGATATATTCTGAGTGTTCACTCTAAAATACTTGATTACTTTCATTAATCTTTGAAAAATATCAAGGAATAGCAATGCTAATCGTGCGCCCATTCCTCTTGATAAAGTGGCGATGGCTACCTTTCAACTTCAGATTTTTAGCGGGCTCATTGTGGTACGACCGTATTTATCACAGAATTTGGGAAACATTGAATGGGGGCGTTTGACAAGTTTCTGCAATAATATTCTGTGGCATTCATTGTGATCATCACAACCTGTACATGATCTAGTAAATGCAACAAGGCGAGATATGTATACGCCATATGCAGGTCCTTCTGTAACATTGCTTTCCAGAAATGGGTAGTTAACTATATAAGAACTGTAATCGTCTCTTTTGTTTCCTACTTTAGAAGTATATATATGAAGTACATATAATTTTCCAACTGGGACGAATTTGGTGCAATTCTGTCAACTCGTCTATACCTTTTAATATTCCTAGGATCAACAGTGTTATAGAACAGCTTGTCCCGAAACCATGGGTATCGATCCTTCCTAAATTAACTAAGATGTAAAACAAATACGCTCATTTATATCACGCCACATGCAAACATTGAGACCTGCGGCAATCGGGCCTCAATTTAGCACAATTTAATAGGACAGTCCCGAGATGGAACTCTCTAACCACAGAAGGCGCGAAACGGCCTCATTGCCCATGTGACGTAACGCTGAGGTTAGGCAAGTAACCTTTTTTTAACCTTGGCAATGATTTATTATTTTATTCATGGAGTTTTACAGGCGATGGCATCTGTTTGTAAACTCCGAGTTCAATCTCAGGACTGTCCTATTGGAAGGTTAGACGCCACTATTAAAATTCCTTACTTATTATGTAGTAAATTTGGCTGGCACATCCCCAGAAAAACCTATTCCCAATATTTCTTTGCAACAAATGACCTACCTTGCTGGAAAGACTGATTTGTTCTGGCAAATTTGTCGGCAATTTGAACATATGATGATCGGCTCGATTTCGAACCAGCCGCCATGATAGACAATCACCCGGCAGAAACTAATTATGCCCTAAAAACCATGGGGGTATCCGACAAAAAGCTGTCACAATGTTGCTGTCTGCAGACACTGGTTTTTTGTATATTTTACTTTGTCAAATAATCCAAAAGAATTTCAATACATATGGTACCAACCATTCCTTCCTGGGATAAACAACAGTCAATCAGCAGACGCCCTGTTTTCTGCCCTATTTCATCTTCTATACACACTTAATAGTGGCGTCTAACCTGGAAGCGCTTACCTCGATTAATTATGTGATTTACGTTTCCGATAAAATATCAGTAAATATTAGCGTCACAGCCACAAATCAGTGATCAGTGGCTGTTCAATTTTTTTTGTGTGACGTTCAGAAAGAACCTGCCGGTACATAATGGAAATAACGTATACGTGCGTTTAGTTTCTCGCGAGAGAGCGAAAAACGTTCATGTTTTTTGTGTCATCATGACGCTTCTCTCGAAAATATAGTATCAATGACCAGTATTATTTTATCCAAATGAATTTTCATGTCGTTTATATAGTAAAATGTATCTCAGTTCAAATCAACACCATGACGTTTTGTAGTATACGATGTTCAGTCGGCTTAGACCCTCGATGAATGGAATTAGAAACACGCTTCGACGCTTAACATCGGAGATATACTGTTGGTAGGCCTATACGTGACGATCATATCGAAAAATTATCTCTGCAGTGATGCTTGTCACATTGCTCGTCTCATATGAACGTTCAACCAAGAGATCGTATCTCAGTATCAATTATATTAATCACTATAGGTCATTGCAATATCATGGACTTAACTAGATGATAAGATCTGCTCCTACAATTGAAATATGTTAACTTTACAACAACATAATTGTTTAATGATATGAATAATCTGGCAAATATGTGCAATGGTATTTAACTACAATACTGAATCGCTTTGACTGATCTTTAATGGTCATATCCCAATGAACTTATCACTGGTGGAAACAGCATGCCACTCGTTGAAAAATTAAACGAGAAAATCGACAAGTCAATGGAGAACGGCTGAAATTATTGTTGGTCACTGCGTGCATATGAACAATATTGGATCAAAGATTATCCCGTCAAAACAGATTTGTTTGAACCAAACAACTTGACAGTTTTGACCTATGCGATTCTACATACCGTCTGGTAAAAGGATTTATACCTTTATCACAACGAAATTGCAGATTCTATCACATTTCCCCGCCTTTATCCAATTAAGTCTTATATCCAACTTCTCTTATACTATTCTTTGATTTATCCCTATTTGACATACTGTAATATCCTATGGGGTAATACGAATGTAACACACTTAAACCCACTCACTGTACTCCAGAAGCGTGTTATCCGAATTATCACTTTGTCAAACAAACTTGAACATACACTGCCACTATTCCAAAAACTAAATATTCTCCCATTACCTCAGTTGAACCGATTTCTATCTCTTACCTTTGTCCATAAATGCCTGCTTCATCCTGAAACTACACCTATCCCATTTCACAATTATTTCACAAGATTAACTGCAATCCATAACTATACGGAACTAGGAGTCAGCAGCTAAATCTATATAGGCCTCTATACTCATCCAACTTATCATTTTATGCAATAAAATTAATGGGACCACGGGAATGGAACAAGCTACCCGCGTCACTGAAAACCATTATGTCAACTTCCTTATTTAAATCAAGACTTAGAACCAATTTATTTGAATCACTATAACCCGTTTCCACGTTTTAACATTTCACTATAATTCAGTATAGTCTTCATTTAGCACCAACTGCCCGTGTCATGGATATGAATATATATACAGCCAATTACTACACTGTTAAACATGTGTGGAGGATCTAAACACATAAGCTACGCGCATACCTGTCAACACTTTTTCCACACGTCATCCCGCTAAACATGTGGTTTAGTGATTTGGTGCTTAGGGTTTAAACATGTTTATCGACAGTTCCCTACTAAACATGTTTAGCCATAGTGCTCTGCTAAACACGTTTAAATCCTAAACATTACATCGGGGGAACATGTTTAGCCATTGGATGTGTGGAAAAAGTGTTGACGAGCATGCGCGTAGCTCAAGCGTTTAGCTTCTGAACATGTTTAGCAATGGCAGTATGGATGTTATGTTCTTCGACTTCATATTCTTTGTCTCCATGGACACACCATGCATCCCCTTCTTGGTGCCAAGGCACACAACTAACTGCTGAATCTACTTTGGTGGAGAAATCAGAGGCCAACAACAAACTGAAATAAAATAATCCATAAATTTATTGAGGAAAGTAGTCATTGGGCCACAAGGTTGACAGCACAGTTATGAAAACTAGCCTTAAAAATAGTCAAACTGGCTCATTTAATATCTCCACAACAGGTCGTTTAAGCTGCTTCTACATAATCAGGGGGAACAACTCAGAATCATGCCATCAGGTCGAAAAAGTCCTTAACATCCACAACTACTGTATGGTGACAATTAAATCGTCAATTGAATTCATTATAAATCCGGAAACTATACATGTAGTTGCGCTCACAAGAAAGTTGGTGAAAACCAGCCTTAAAAATAGCCAAAATGGTGTATTTAATATATCCACAACAGGTTGTTTAAAATGCTTCTGATATACATGATGAAGGGGAACAACTGAGCTCAGGAAAATGTGAATCAGGTTGAAAAAGTCCAACACATGCACAACTACTGTATGGTGACAATAATGTGTATTACGTCGTCAATTGAATTCATCATAAATCCTGAGACATATATATGTAGCCACTTTCCCCAGATCGTTTAGTGGAAATGGAATGATTGTAATTGGTAAATCAAGGCCTAATTCGCAAAAATATCACAACTCTGCTTAAGTCACTTTCTTCACCTTGATTCAGTTGTATAATGTATATCCTAAGTATCAATCCAGCCTGGACAAATATATATATTTGAGGTTTGAGGAACAAAGGGTCATAACTCTTGAAAATATAACCGATATGCAGAGAAACTTTACACTCCACAACTATGGGGCATTGTCCACATAACATGCAAATTCCATACTTGTCCATACAATATTAACCGCGATCCAGCCCGGACGAGTCCCAATTCACGGAGATTTCAAGAACAAAGGGCCATAACTCTTGAAAATCTAAGCGAAACACGGAGAAACTTTACGCTGCACAACTATGGGACACTGACCACATATCATGCAATTTCATACTTGTCCATACAAATCCAGGAAATCCAGCCCGGACAAGTCCCAGTTCACAAAGATTTCAAGAACGAAGGGCCATAACTCTTGAAAATATAACACTCGGGAAGGACTCAATTCACACTTCTGATTTGGTCTTTAATTCTTCTTGAAACTTCAACCAGGCTTTAACGTCCAGATCCGCAAGGTCTGTTCCCTTGAATAACATAAGAAAATAAGAGGGTGTGTCAATTTTGTGCCAATTTGCAACTCATATTTGGATAGCTTCAAATTTAACTAAGCAAATATTGAGAAAGATCAGACAAATGGATGAATGTGTAAAATATATGCTTAATGCCTCTAAGGGCTGTTCCAGGAAAATGTACATGGGGGGACAGATCCCCAACAACTCACGCAACCCATATGTCCAATGTTACAAGCTGAGTAGCTAGCAGGTCCTCCGCCAAGTAGCCTGTTTGAGAGCGTACAGCATATACGCTTCCAATATCTCCTTAAATATAACTTGGAAAGTGGATATGTGTATATGGAAAGAGACGTTTATCTGGAATTGTTGAGACAATTTGAGGAGGTTTGGGAATCAGTAATGGGTAGTGTAACACTGGAATGTAAGTCTGTAGTCGTATATGGGTTTGCGGATGGTGAGATTTATAAATCGATGGGAGGAATGGATTAAGATATTGTATTCACAACACATATGTGCACAATATACCCATATTGGGTATACCCATTAACTGAGTGAAATCCAAACTGGTCAATGGCAGCCATCTTGGATTACATAATGAGATCAATGCCACTGGCCGTCTAGCTGATGTGAAGCACCTTCTCAAGTTTGACGTCAATGGGACGAATTGTTCTCACGATACCGCGTTCACAAGATGCGGGACAGACGGAATCCAACATGGTCAATGTCAGCCATCTTGGATTACGTACCTCAGTGAAAATCAATACCAATGGCCATCTAACTAATGTGAAGCACCTTCTCATGTTTGAAGTCGATTGGTTAAGTTGTTCTTAAAATATCATGTTCAAAAGATGCAGGATGGACGGAATCCAAGATGGTCAATGGGAACCATCTTAAATTACATACATGTACTACCTCAATGAAAATCAATTGATACCAATGGCCATCAGATTGATGTGAAGAACCTTCCCAACTTTGAAGTCGATTGGTCATATTGTGCTCGAGGTATTGCTTTCACAAGATGTGAGACGGATGGAATCCAATATGGTCAATGGCAGCCATCTTGGATTACTTACCTCAGTGAAAATCAATACCAATGACCATCTAACTGATGTTAAGAACCTTCCCAAATTTGAAGTCGATTGGTTGATTTGTTCTCAAGAAATCGCGTTCACAAGACGTGGGACGGATGAAATCCAATATGGTCAATGGCAGCCATCTTGGATTACGCACATCAGCGAAAATCAATACCAATGGCCGTCTGACTGACGTGAAGAACCTTCCCAAGTTTGAAGTCGATTGGTCCAATTGTTCTCGAGTTATCGTGTTTACAAGATGTGGGACAGACAGAATCCAATATGGTCGATGGCAGCCATCTTGGATTACGTACTCAAGTGAAAATCAATACCAATGACCTTCTAACTGATGTGAAGCACCTTCTAAAGTTTGAAGTCGAACTGTTCTCAAGATATCATGTTCACAAGATGTGGAAAGGACGGCTAGCATCTCCAAGTCCTCCCACCACTTCGTGGCAGAGGACAAAAAACAAGTAAACAGGTAATAACACATAGCGTTATAAGTGCCTTCTTTAGTGGCACAAACATTAATGGATGGATGGTACAGGTACACGTCCCATCGTCTTCCCGTAATGTATATACAGACATTAAATCATGATTTTTAGGAATTTCAGGATTTGAGGTCAGTGACCTTGATCTTTGAACTTAACCTACATTTTGGTACACGACACATCCTGTCCCCCTACTGTATATACCGACACAAAAAATATATACTTTTAATGATTTCTTGAATTTGGGGTCACAGTAACCTTTGACCTTGACCTAAAATTTTGGTATGCAGATAGAAAATTGTCAATGATCAATGAATTCTGGATTCTTAGGCCACAGTGACCTTTGACCTATGATCCGACCTCAATTTCAGTACACGACACATCATTTTGACCTAGTGTATCCACTCACAAAAAATTGCACCTGTGGATAGAAAACGGTCACAGGTATAGAACGAACATGAACGATTGAGTGGATTTTTGGTTTTTAGGCCAGTGACCTTTGGCCTCTGACCTTGACCTCCATTTGGTATGCGACATCTTTTCCCTTCAGGGTAATTCACTCACCAAAAATTGGAACTGTGGATAGAAAACTTACCCAGATATAGACTGGACACACAGGACGGACAGACGGACATTCGGACAGACGGACGGAAAGTGCCATGATCACATAATACGTCTGCCTTTTGGGTGGACGTATAAAAATGGAGATGAGGATTGGGGTAGGTACATAGTTTTTGGAGCTACATGATACTTTTGATTCAAATAGTCATGCTCCTTTTGACTTCATTGTAGCTTGCACACCCAATGTCAGTTAAAAGGCCAGTGCATTGCATCATTTGTGTATAAAAGGACTATGAAAATGTCATTAAATGTCGGGACTATTGTTCGGACAAGGTTCAGTTTGCAATTGTCATCATCCAATTATCAAAAAAAAAACCCACTTAGTTGCATTTGTAATAATCCTTACTAAAAACAATCTGCAAATGAACTAAAGAAAAATAACTAACTATCAGCATGAGCTATAAACATCCAGTAAAGATGTGAGTGCAGGGCTTGAAATATTGAAAATCACCAACATGACATTTGTCCTGCTAGGCAAAAAATTTACAGGATATACTGACTTTAAGCAGGACATTTTTTTCATCGGGATGTTATCAATTTTCATTCACATTATATTATGTAAATAAATTCCAGAATTAAACCATTAAATAATTCTGAGTTTGTTTTAACTTTATCCCAAATTTATAACATTATTATCAAATTAATAATCATTGGGGAAACAAATCCAATCTGGTATGCCGGTGTAAGTTAACAAAATCGTGTATGGAACATCCATTCTAATTGATTCAGTCGTAGTATAGTTGTACAGAACATCGTCCGCGAGTCCTCCTTGTAGTCTAATCAGGACCGATGAACGCGCCATTCAGCCTTTGTTGCGTGTAACACCAGCTGATGTCGACGAACTATCTTTTGGTACTTTCTGAGGAACTGTTTCGCTCTGATTTCCATCTTCGGGCTGCCTTTTTTCCCCCCAGAAAAAGTGAATCCAAATTTAAACAAACAGATTTGATTTACCACATTCCTAGTAGTCGTACAGAATATGGTAGCCTAGCATGAGAAATATAGCGTAGATGCGAGTCGATGTGCTAGGCTCTGCAGAACGGGGTTTCTTGAAGAATGACGTGATCCGCTGCGGTCAAATGAAAAATGTTTTAATCTTATCCTGCTAAATAGGTCACCGGGAAAGCCCAGCCGTAAACAACAATGACAGCACTTGGATTTTTGCAACGGGAAAACGTAAAGCGATTTTTCGATCGCAGTGAAACATCGTGGAAGACACTAAAAATTATTTTCTTCTAATCGCTTTGTTTCTCTGTCTGCCTGATGCTGAAACTGTCGGACAATTGTCCGACTGCCGGAAAATATTGCCGGACAAGTCAATTTTCTGTGGGACATGTCCAGCAAATAGATAGACATTTCGAGCACTCCAATGAATAATCAAAACTTAATAATTCAAGTTATGACCTATACTCACAAATTCTGCATCCTGGAGGAGGGGACAAATCTCAAAAAGATTCTTGACCGAACCATCCCTGACTGACCCAATTGCCTCTCGCCTGTTCTTATGGAGAATTCGGAATAACTTTTTTAGTAATGGCTTGTCTCGGCTTCCTTCCTTTTAGAGTTCCTCATCAAACTTTTCTTTCGCCTCAGGAACAGATGATATAGCTAAAATCAGAAAAGGTACACAGGTAGAGAAAAACAGCATGGTCAGTACTTCATGTGAGAAACTGTTGTTCAGGCTTGTACATGTATTATTGAAAATAATCCTGTCTAGACAAATTGATCTCCTCACACAAACGGTCACCATTGCTCAGTTCGTGATTCTCGGCCCGAAAGTTGGGTTTGCATGTTCATTCATGTTCACCATATGAGAAAGTTATTATTTTACATATTCTCAGTATCACATGATTGAGCGTGATTGATTTATGATACATCTGGCTATGCTGCCAAAATGGAAGCGTGGGTTGATGGACGTTCACAAATGTGCTGAAAAGAAGACAGAGATTCGAAAACAATGTTTTATGTACATATTAGTAAATTTATGAAATGGAATATATGAAAAACACACAAATGAACATCAGAGATTTTTGCAGAGTACAACTTCTTCGATGATCGTTTAAGTTCACTGAAAGTGAGGACATGCGACAACTAGCGGAAATTGATCATTCCGCAATCTATGCAAATTATCTATGTGTCAATTTATAACAGGTTGGGGAAAATACCTTGATCAAAGTATTATACCTTTATCAGGGTATTATACCTTGATCGAGGTATAGGCCATTACCTCGATCAACTTCAGTTTTTGTATATTTATGGAAAATGTGGACATCCACACATACCCTGGACTGCATGGATATTTCAACAACATCTATGGCTTCATTATTCCATGATTTTCACTGCAACTTATTGCTTCATTTTATGCGACTAATATCAGTTATGATGCTTGTTTGAGGGGGCATACGAACTATTTACGTGGTCAGTGTGGGGAATTCTTATCGGTCGAGCCGTCAAACAAACATCATAACAATTTTATTATGCCGAAGAGCCTTTGTTTAGGCCGGTGCAAATTAATTCTATGTTTCTCGTCAGGACAGCTTTTCGAATCAATGAGGGAGGGCGAAAAACACAACACAGTCAGAGGTAAAAACACGGACAAAATGGACTTTTCCCTCAAATTTTTCAACACTCGGGAATAGTTTTCTGACATACATAATAACAAACTATAACAACATATTTAAACAATGTAATAAATGTTCAATCAAATTAAACTACTTAAAACATAGACCCCAGTGGTCCAAGTCCATCAATGTTTTTTCAAATGAGGTGGGCAGGTGTTTGTTTTATTATTATTTTTTTCTTTTGGCCCACATATTATATTCAAAACTTCAAGCACCATGAATAGAAAGGTGATGACTGAGAATGTGCTGCCCAGTCTACTTTCATACATATATGTCAATTTACAAAGACAAATATTTCCCCTAATTTCTGCAAAATTAAAATTGCCAAAAGCTTTGTTGTTGACTGACATGACTGAACCATGTGAAATTCACATAATTAGATGGCATGTGTGACTACATATATGGTAGAATTTCGATGCAAGTCACACCTTTCTTGAGGAATTTGAAGATTTTAGGCAAGCAGTATTTCAACTATATGTACTACAAAAGTTGTCTCCCCTCGTCAATTGCTGATTCCAGTAATATTGAACCAGCCAGCAGAATCCCGTTGGAATTATCAATTAACTGGATTATCTGCATAGAAAAATATCAGCTTTGTTTGTCTTGTGAATACAAGCCGAAGGAAAAAAGCCAACAATATAATTTACCATCGGTACTGACTTGAAAAAACACAAGACTTAGTCCCTTTCCGTTCATAACAGGTCCGAATTTTCCATGCACCCGGCTACCGCGCACGTGCAACAGGAAGTAAAATTTGCCGCGGGAAATTGACAAAGTTGACAGGACTCACAACAGTGACCAAAGATCAGCTTGAAATAAATTTTCAATGGATTATTTCTTGGATTGTCCGTTCCTTCAGATAGATCTAGACTTCTAACAGGTATTTAAGAAAACAGATCACATTTTATCGTTTTGCAAGATAAATTCTACTTGTCGCATGGACAGGTAGATTTGTTTTTAACTTGTCGCCGGGAAAATTCAATTGTCCGCAGCAGATAGACGGGCGTTATTTCGACCGCTGTAACTAAACACATCAAATCTGGTAAACCAGAATTAAATTAGACTTAGTGACTTTGTGTTTTTATCTGCCAGATTTGGCAAAATTCTACGCGGTATACATTTGTATTGGCTTCACATTCACGTAAAACCTAGGCGCGCGGCGACGCGAAACATAGAATCAATATTCCCCGGCCAAAGGGAAATAACTGGATATCCAAGACGGGGCATAAATCAATTTCAATCAGTCGATATCGCCGATGCTTCATAGCAAAATGAAAATAATAATGATAAATAAATATGTAGAAAATAAGACTGAAAGAAATAAAAAATGTGTATACATAACATATTTTATTATGTTGAATAATGGGAACGATCAGTCAAATGACTTGTTGAAAGTGTACTCGTGAATTTGGGCTAGCGGGCCCTCCCACTTCTGCACCTTCTCCGTTGGCCAGGCTTTTTGGCGATCCTGTTAGTTTTGGGGCTGGAGAAATTCATGTTTGTGGCGTGTATCTGGCGTCAAGGCATCTGTCGATCTTTTCCTCAAAATAAAGTCACAAAACAATTGGTCTTTTTCTTCATCCGATTTGGTAACCCGAACAGCCTTGCTGACTATATTTTTTTAAGTTCGAACACAGAATATAGTTCCCACTACCATGCAGAGTCCGCGCAGGTCCAACATATGCAGATTCGTCATGCTGCAAATCTTTTTTACCAGTTCAGGCAGTTTTTGAGCTTTCCAATCTACAGTCAGCTTTAGAATATTGTTCAGGGATTCACAGTTCAAATCAGCAGATTTGAACTGTAAAACGCTGTTAGTCACCATTAGTATTTCGATCGGTTAAACCGTAGGGAACGCTACGAAAATGTCTCGGAAATTAAGCAGGTTTGGTTTCGCTGGATGAACACTGCATGGAATGCAAACGAGACAGAGTTACTCCCCCTTCCGCCGCCTCGCCGTGACATATACTTCTTGATTTCAATTTGCACTGCGGCCGCGTGGAAACTGTTCTTTTTTTTTCATCCATCCGTTCTATTTTGACCATATTTGCGTTCTGTTGTTGTTGTTCTAGTATGTAATGGTAGCCCTTGTTGGCGTGACCAGGGGATGCTCACGCCATTGGGTCTCAAAAACCGAGCTAAAGCGCGCGAGCAACAACAACATTCCATTTCATGTAATTCGACAGAAATAGATATTTAAAACGTACCTTATACCATCAACTTCAATACTGTACACACACAAACTCCTCACGAAGGCACAGAGGGTAGTAAAAAATAAGTGACTCGGGGTTGTTGTTGTTCCTCGGGACAAACATAACGTCTTTCCTGCTCAACTCCGTGAGCACGTGTTGTTCTGCGGAAGCCCAAGACTCTAACCGTGGGGTTTACCCAAAATGCAAACCGCGCACGTGTTCGGAAAGAAATTCGTCCACTGGTAAACAACATGTCAGCTGTTGGGAGGGCCATCAATTCTGTTGCTTCTTGGCACACACATACTTCAAAATATTCCTTTGTTCCGTTTTGAGTGAATAATTCAAATTCAAGTCGGACACAACCTCCTAACAGCCGACATGTTCTTTGCCAGTGGACAAATTTCTTTCCGAACACGTGCGCGGTTTGCATTTTGGGTAATCCTCGTGCGCAAAGGAAAGGAAAGAAAGATGGCGAGAAGCGGGGAGGAAGGACATTTTGATGTGTGCCGAGAAACAACAACACTTTTTTTTCCTACCCTCTGTTCTTTCGTGAGCAGATTGTGTGTGTTTATGGATAAGTTGATGGAATAAGGTACGTATTTATTCATGTATTTGGGTCGAATTTCATGAGTTGAATTTTGATGTTTGCCGTGCGCGTTAGCTCGGTTTTTGAGACCCAATGGCGTGAGCATCCCCTGGTCACGCCAACAAGGGCTATATGTAATGGGATCTTCGTTGAAGTGAATACTTGTTTGGGTTCACTGTGCTTTCATTTGGGTAATCTGACTTTCATTTGGGTTCATTTGGGTAATTCGTTGTACCGGGGACAGACAGTACTACTTGTTGTTGTTTATCTGTAAATCCACCAGTACTACTGGTACAAATACCCGGATTCCATTAATTTCCATGTTGTTGTTGTTGCTCACTTACCATCCTCTTCTGTATTCAGCTTTAATCCTTTTCCTGCAAAACTGAGTTCATTCTGCACATCAACTTTGGTTCTTGCCAGCTGGTCGGCAACTGCCGATACATCTTGAGAAGACATCGTTCACTAGTAGAAGTTTTGTAAAGACTTTCTTTCAAAATAATACAGACCAGTTGCGAAGTAAAACTCAGAATGGCGGGGGATTTTCGAAAACGAGACTATACCAAGGGAGCTGTTAGTTATTTATCTATTCCTTTGTAATATGCTTGAAATAAACCACGATTTAATGCTGTGAAATGTTTTATTCCAAAGGTATGTATTATTACTCCTTATAGTAGCAATATATTATAAATAATTCCCAACAGTATCCCAGTATTCACTAATATTTCCTTGTAAAATATATGCATTAACTGCATTCCCCCTATGTTTTCTCCAGCATTCGGATCCGAAATCAGGAAAAACGCCGCTAGCGGAGAATCACTTCCGTCACAAACTTCTTGGTCCAGTCACATGAGATGTCGTACACTTTGCATTTTCTTTTTTTCTGTGATTCATTTTGAAGTTCAAAGGTGATGGTTTAATGTGATTTACAGTGTAACATTGACTCTAGTTCTCAGTATAGTTTGTGAAATTGAGGTAAATTCACCAGAAGAATTCATGACTGACTGCCAAAGGCGAAAGCGTGAGATTTGAATTGAGTATATCCGTCCCGGGGATAGAATAGAATAAGTTTATTGTACAAACACCAGAGATTGGCAGGGTACGGTACAAGGATGAGAAAAAACATGAGTAAACATATAACAATTCAACATGCAAGTGTATCTGTATAATACATAGCAAGATTATGCAGGATATATAATGGCTGTAGTAGCGTGGAGCTATAAGTTGGCATGCCCAGATTATGTTGACGGCATACAGATTTTTTACTACTGATACAGATTCTGGTCGTATATTTATCAAACCTATGGATAGTTCTTGAACTACCCAGAAACCTGAACTGCTGGACAAGGGGATATGAGCCTCCCATTAATGAGAATTTCTAGGCGTCATTTCATAAAAAATTTCGCACTTTTGTTTCATATAACAGCCTACCATTATACATATTTTCACCCTTCACGGAGGCTATAAATGGATACTTTACAACCAAATCTAGGAAAACTTTGAAATTACGGACTCCTTTTTCTGTAAACTGGATCAATTTTGATGGATTATTGGTTATTTTAGAAATAATTTCATGAAAATGCCAAGATACGTGAGATTTTCATGTAGCTGCGCGAGAGCGCGAGACAGATGCCAAATGCGTGAGTCTCATGCCGAATGCTTGAGGGTTGGTATGTCTGGACTCGATGGGTATTTTTCACTGGTGCTACAAGAAAAAATCACATGGTGCTATATTTCCAAAAGCAGGTCAGGAAAAATGACTACCGTATGGGTGTCCGACCTACTATCGTGTGTTTTTGAAGGTTTATTTGGAATATATAAAAAAGTACTTCTTGAAATGACATGAAAACTGACACGATGATTGCTGAGCTCGTCGGCTATCTTCCGTTATGAATCCGTCCATGACGTCACTCTCTTCTTATGCTGATAAACAGCTTGTATCACTGACGTCCATGCTCTCCTTGTTCCCCCCGCTGATTCACATCGCATATTTCGCGCCTCTTGGCCGTAAGGGGGCGCTCTGCACAGGCCAACCACCAATGACCAATGAATATCACTCTTACGGAAGAGTCTTGGTTGGTCCGCTTTGTTTATCAGGGAAACCAACATCTTTTCTCTCAGTGGGTGAGAGGTCTTTCGGTCAGTCATCATTAAATGTTTCCATGAAATGACGGCGCTGAGCTGCCAAGATTAGTCTCTCGGTAACAGTAATAAATTACCCAGCGTATATGACATCTATAATGAGTGATAACTGTGTGGAAAAACGCGAGAAACTTGTGAACTATTTGTTCACAATCAACTGTGAATTAAAGCAATATTAGTTGTCTCCCTTTTCAAACGTTCATATGTCGTTAACGACAAAACTAACAATAAACGGACGGCAAAACAGCTCTAATTACGTTAATTTCTGAGTTAAGAGTGAACAGATTTTTGGATAACTTCCTCCATTGTTTAGTAAGGTTCGTCAACTGATTGCAAACATTTGTTCACTGATATCTTCAAATAATTAATAAATAAATTCCAGTAAATGTTGTTAATATCCCACTGATAAGACCACGCTTTATCGCCATGAGTATATAAGGAGATCAAGCTGCCTAGAATGGTAACGTAAAAACACCGTTCAATTGTTTCAGATTTTGAATTGAAATGTTGACTGTTAATAAAGACCTGAAAAAGTTCCTTTGAGAGATAAGAGGGCGTGTCGCTTTCAAAATATTGGCATGGCTTTCATAAAGGCATGACGTAATTTCCATCACGTGAGGTAGTTAGCCAATCGTGGTTAGTATGAAGAATCTGGTTATCTCCGAGCTATTACGGCACAGCGATTGGGTAACCAGATAAAGCGCCCCCTTACGGCCAAGAGGCGCAAATTTGGCGATGTGAATCAGCGGGGGAACAAGGAGAGTAGGGACGTCAGTGATACAAGCTGAATAGTATGAGCGTACTCTCTTCTGCACGTGCGAGAGCTATTTTTAACTCGACTTTTCAGCTCAGTTCCCGCCGTGGACACTACCAGTTATCGGACACCCATCGTGAACAAGAATTTGACATTGAAGTACAATGTATTTTCAAGTTTTGTGCATGACAATCGTTAGTTAGAGTTCTGTCGTTTAAGATGATATGATCATTGTTGAATTTCTATACGTATTTACTTGAGAGCGAGATCGAGAAGACAAGGTGGTATATCAAATTTAGCACCCCGCCACAACACGAGAAATTTCGAATTTTTATGAAAACAAAAATGTTAGATTTAAATTTTTCGACTTTCTATAAAAAAAATTCTATATTTTGCATAACAATTAGAAATGATCTGCCCTCGGTTCTTTTGGAAATATAGCAGCATGTGTCTCTGTCTCACATTACGACGCAATGTGGTTCTCGTGGATTTATCAGTGAATATAACACATTTATACGTTTTACACCCCCACTAAAATAATTACACAGTTCAGGGCTTCGTGTTTAGAATTAGTGCGCGAGCTAAAAATAGCTCGCCTCAAAATATTTAGGAGAGGGTATTTAAAAGTCAGGCGAGTGATTGCAATATAATACAATATAAAATGTGACAGTTTACGTGAGCTAAAAATCACTCTCGTGATATGAATTTACGCGAGTGTTTGCGTGCAGGTGAGCTATCACTCGCGCTAAACACGAAGCCCTGCAGTTTCGACAGCTAATGTGTTATATTAACTGATAAATTCACGAAAATCACATTGCGTCATAATGTTAGACAGACAGTAGCAAGACTGCCCAGTTATTGGACAGGCCCTATAATACATGACTTGCCGGTCGTCTGAATGTGGCAAATAAGAAGAGTTATTGCCCCTTTTTCAGGAGCAAGATTCGATACAGCAATGCCTTCAACATGGGCCTCGGGGAAAATCACTGTCATAAGTTTTTTATAGACAGTGTCAGAAGCTGACAGTGACCTGAAATATCACTGAACTGTTCTGGAGTGAAAGGAGTCTGAAGAAATTATGTAAAAATCCTTTGAAATAACTTTTTTCAGCAACTTTCAGTATGTGCCTATACTTACAGCATGCAAGAGGTAAAAGTTTACTCGTGGTTCGCATTGCACTATAGGAAGGAAATATGGCGGTTTTTGCTATTTTTAGACGACCGGCAAGGCGTGTATTATCGGGTAAAACCTAACTAACTTGTGTTTGTACGTCAGTTCGCATATAAAAGTCAACCTACCAATAGAAATCTGACTTGAACATTATTTATGTTCTTACTTCGCCATGCTTTCGAAGTGCACAACAAAAAATTGTGAGAGACAATTTGGAGTTTCACTCTACCTCAGAAACTCTAGCTGTGATAGGGGAATATAAGGTAAGGGGGCGTGGCTTTCCTATCACAGCTCAGAGCAGAGGTAGGTTAAAATGTGGCGATAAAAGTTGACCTTCTGAAAAGTGCCTTTTCGCAATATTTCGCTGACGAAAATAACGAAACGGGATAGGAAAAATATGCCAATTTGATACACTTTGTCTGACCTGAGCTTCTTTGACCATGTACCATCTCTCATCACTGTTTTGATGCTGACAAAATGTGATCAAATGTGTGGGAAAAACACTGACTGATTTTCCCGTTTTGGCACGTTTCTGACATGTTGCAAGAGTATGACCTACGCTATTTTTATCTCGTGACTTTTCTGATCATGTGAATAAACACACGTCGCTATTGGTTCATAACCGGCAAGGATCGATTTCTGATGATGTGAGCATAGTATTTGATATTTATATGGAGATCTATTAGAGGAGGGGTATGTAGGTCGTATAGAAAGCATTTTTATGACATCCACTGTCATTGTGGTGTATGAAAAGGTGGGAAATAATTATATTCTTAAAAAAAAAATTATATGATCACAACAACAACATCGACGAGGACACTCCCTGCTACCCAAGTCACTGTGGAATTAGCTTTCAGAAAACAACTGGTAATAGGAGCATAAAAATGGACATTTATACGGTACAGGTTATAGCACATGGAGATCAATCCTCGTCGTTTGTGACTATCAACCACAGGCTTTATTGATAGGAACAGTTGTGGCTATATTGTGTGTGCCAACAGTTGTGGCTATTGTGTGTCCCAACAAATCTGTTGAGAATGTTTTGTTTGATTTTTTGAGAAATGAAAATAGATGTGCTTTGAACTTATGTCACTGGTATGCCAATATTATAGTATTCACATTCAAAATATTAGCAAACAACACCCAGTAGAACTATCTGTTTGAAACATTTTCTGTTTTGGGTGGTCATTCTCCGGGTTAAATTTTGACATTGGCCATTGTCGATTTGGACCAGTCCAATACTTCTAGGTTTGATGGGCATTTCTATTCCATCATGGAATTTCAACAGTTCCACAATGTCGCAAATCAATAGTAATGCCATGATGTCACAATATGAAGTTACAAAGACAAAACTGACGCATAACGTTGACCCTGACATCACATAATAGAAAATGACAACCTCCCTCTCTTTTGCTCATTATGGGTCTCATTTTTCAGTCAATTTTTTTGAATTTTTTACTGATGTGTCTTCTTCGCAAAAACTGCATGATAAATTAGTAAATATTAATCTGTTTGTACGTATTTTGCTTCTATCTCCAGAACGACAAAAACTTGAGAGCTGATTAACCAGAAAAGTGATGATTTATTGTTCAAATCTTCACCTGCTATCAATGTGTGCCATTTTCCTCCTATTTGGAGGTCTCTTGCAAAGAAATTATCTCCCTTGATCGTCCCCTCGATCTTCCGCTAGGTGGCGTGTTCCAGGCCTTCAAGTGCCTCCTATATTTCCGATATTTTTGAGTCATTCCTATATTTTCCTATATTTTACTCAAAACCTCCTATATTTCCTATATTTTGACTTTTTCTCACGAAAACTTTCATCAATGCTTTGTAATGAGTCAAATTGACATGAGGAAATACATTTCAGAATTTTTTTTTCGCCTCGCTTCGCTCGGCAAATATCAAAACATATCAATCTCTCTATGCTAAATCAAATAACAGAACAGGTCACCTGAAAGACCACCACTATGACCGCATTCAGTGAAAGTAATTTGATTAAAGTGATCGTAAGCCCTCAAGTAAAGTTTCCATCAAATGAAAGACCATTGCGAACAGTGTGGGAAAATATTTATTGTAATTTTTTACGATTTTATTACACAAGTAAACTGCAAATAAAGCATGGTTTTCTATGGTGGTCTGTTGCAATCATATCTAGTTCCAGTGACGTCACACTGCCTTAATGCATATATTTCAAACTTTGTATGCACTTTCCAATGCTTGATTCAAGCTTAAGGTGTGTATACTTTGAGTTTCAACACACTCACTGTTCCAATGTGCATGTTTCACCAAAATCGGGGAAATCAAATTTGTGCAAGATTCAAATTAAATTGACACTTATGAGTTACCATCTCCCAGATTTTGGTGAAACATTCACATTGGAACAGTGAGTCTGTGTTGCAACTCAAAGTATACACACCTTAAGCTTGAATCAAGCATTGGAAAGTGCATACAAAGTTTGAAATATATGTATTTAGGCCGTGTGACATCACTGGACCTAGAAGTCAGCGTCACTCTGTCTCAAGATCTTCGTCGAAGAAGTCACAGTTCTTACGTGGGCGTAACCCAAGTCCCGATACTTCTTCTGACGATCATGCTCAGTCTTCTAGAGCCGGATCCTACTCATCATCGGATAAATCTCGGACTCCATCTAACTCAAGATCGTGATCAAGAAAATCAAGACCTCTGAGAAAACGGTTAGTCGGGCAACTAAACCCGTTCTCTGGAACGAGACATCCAGTCTACAGTGGACAAGCCTAGGTCCAGACTCAGGTTCCTTCCTTTCAAGTCCAAGTCAACACGGACCCGATCAAGTCCTCTTCAAATCCAAAATTCGGATTTGGACTCCGGAACAGACTTGGGACTTCAACTCCATACACTTCCAGCGGGATGACAGTAGAGACCGGACTTGGCGACGGAGTCGGATACCCACTGAGTACATGTATTATTGACACTATAGATTTTGGATTCCGCTCCCGATTGTCGTCATTTCCGGCGGTCCAGAAGGCGTTTCTTGAGATTCCCGTCGACAATCACATCGGTCTAGGGATGCATCCAGGGACCCCACGGATTATGAAGAATGAAGAATACTACACTCAAGCATCAAGCATTCTTTCTGCATCTGGAAACTGGGCCTGGAACCGGACCATCAACGCCAGGACAGCGACACGGTCTTCGACACTTGAGCACAGATAGTTCAACCACTCGAGGACCATTGGATCAAGATAGGCTCTCGTCCCAAGACATTTTATCTTTTCCGGCAAGGCCTCCTCAGGCTCCTTACCTGTCACCCAGGACCTAACACAGCTCGGCCGGATCCAGGTATCGCCGTTACAGGTTTTTCAACTACAACTGTACCTGAGGACAAGAACAAGCAATTTAAGGATGCTCGTCCCGGAACATCTTCACCCCTTCTAGAGTGGCAAATCCGTCATGTAAGACACATACAATAGGTGACTACATGTGGGGAACCATTCAACCAAGGAGTGAAAAGGGCCAAGTATATTGCACGCAAAGTGTTGCCGATTGAAGTTGTCTTAAATGACGGGTCTGCCTCTAGAGTGATGATGCCGGATCCAGTTTGAAGCGACCACGCAGGGCATGAATTTACCATAAAACTTTACCAGACCATCGGGCTGGTATATTTCATTATACAAAGGTGAAATTCTTTAATTATAACCGGCCAGTCGGGCTGGTTAGCTAGCTTTAGAACTATATTCAACCAGACAAGTTCTAAATTCACCAGCCACGGGCTGCCGGGCTTGTGGCAATTTCGAGCCCTGCCACAGTCGGAGAAGTTCACATTCACTGACGCGGCCTTGACAGGTTGGAGGGGTCCATTAGTCCAGCAACAGATATCCGGCACATGGAGCAGGCAAGCAATGCATCATCTTCTCTAGAGATGTCTGCGCTAAAGAGGGCAATCCGCCCTTAGAGTTCACAGTTGCAGAACACGTTAGTTCTGATTACGAACGTTAACAGTACGATCGTTAGCTACGTCAACAAGTTGGGGGGGAACAAGATCCCAGTCACTACTGTTTCAAGAAACATTAGCACTGTTCCAAGGAGCACAGTATCAGCGATGCCATGTCACAACACCACATTGTTTCACATCGCTTCAAGGTCACCGCTGACAGCTTCCTCCAAATCGAACAAGGTACCGTACTACAGACGGAAGGCCACTTTTTCCCACGGAGGCACCAGGACCCGCAATGGCCGAACCCACACGTCTGCAAACAATCCAGAATTCCTTTGCAGACCAGGATTTTTCCTGGGCCAATTGCACAGACGATGACAGCAGCAAGCTACCATCTACTTCACAGTTGCATCAATCCCGGGGGATGTACTACGGCAGAGGACCCGTGGCCAACACTGCCTCTGTTCCAGCAGCAGCTGTTTTTCCTTCTACATCTGCATCAAGATAGGAAATCTCAGCCAAGCACTACACAGGGGTATCGCCCAGCATCATCCAGCATCATCCAGGGTTGTCAAGTTGACCTCCGGAATCGACATTGGACAAGATTCCAGCATTTCGGCTTTTCTCCAGTCCTTCGCCTTACAGTCTCGCCGAACACGTGAACTATTACCCGAAGGGGACCTGGGTGTGGTACTAAGTGCATTCTTACATCCACCATTTGAGCCATTATAGTCAACTACAGTGAAGGCCCTGTCCTACAAGACAGCTTCCTGACAGCTTTCGCTCTACTATCAGAGCTTCACGCAGTGGAACGCAGTTCCCTGACATGGATGACAGATTGGTCAACCAGATCTTTTCATCCGATTCCGGAGTTCGTCGACAAGAACGAGTCCATATTTCAGGGACCAGGCGCCCAGAGACTGTTCCAGATTCCAGCACTGGCAGACTTCGTCGGCCTGCTGGAGGAAGATAGGCTTTTATATCCAGTCAGAGCCCTGCTGCACTATTTACGGAGAACAGATCTGACAAGAGGCTCCAGACTCTCTCATCACTTCCAACCAGACGCATCGGTTGACATCACTAAGTTCACGATCACCGTTTGGTTGAAGAAGACTACCGACTGGGTTTATCAACTCGCCATCAACGCTCCTCCTCCTTTATCAAAGACATCGTCTCACAAGACTAGAGCCGTTGCGACGTCCAGGCCACTTTGGGGGAAACTTATCGTTGAACGATATTGTTGACGCCTGCGCTTGGACGATGAATTCAACTTCTGCTGACTTCTATCTAACAGACATGTCTGTACAAACAGATAGGATGACTACGCTGGACCTAACAGTTGCAACCCAACGCATAGTCCACTACTTCTATCAAAGAAAGGGGGGTGCCGTTTCAAGCAAGTAAGATCCCTATACTTCGGTAAGCATGAAGAAGCAGACCATGCCGGAGACGAGGGGACTTCAAGGCATCACGATGGCATCTGATTATGTGGCAATAAGTAAATGAGCATATGGTTGGTGCAATATCCACCTCTCGCCGTATTACTTGTAATTCCTTGAGCTCCCTACGCCTCTATACGACATGGGGATTATCACGATATTACTGGGCATACCAGATTTAGAAAATCAGAACAAGGCGTGCTCCGCACAATCCAAGATAAGACTTCAAGACCGGCTACCCAACCTCCTCTGTTGGAAGTCTGGCATACATTGATAGCAGGTGAAGATTTGAGCAATAAATATGAAACATTTTAAAACAATGTTGGTATTTATTATCAAATCAAAACTGCTATAAATCTTGATTTGCTCAACCCATCCTTCCCACTTGCTACGGCCTTGACTCAAAACACGTCTTGCGTAGCATGGGAAAAAGAGAAAGAGCATGCACGGAGAACACGCCACCCAGCGAACGATCCAGTGGACGATCAAGGGAGATAATTTCTTTGCAAGAGACCTCCAAATAGGAGGAATATGGCATACATTGATAGCAGGTTTGATTTGATAATAAATACCAACTAACATTGTTTTTAAATGTTTCATTTTTCAAATCAGATTATATTTACTGTACTAATATCGTGCAGTTTTTGCAGAGGAAAGACATAAATAAAAACCTCGAAAAATATGACAAAAAATTGTCGAAAATACCTTATTTAAAAATAATGTCATTGTGGTGGCCATTGTGGGTTTTTTTAAACATTTTTTAGTAGAGCTTCACTCAAAGTAAAGAAGTGTGTAAGTTTCAGCACTCTAGCCTTAGGGATAGTGAAAATATATTTCCGCTAAAAAGAAACCCCAGCTTGATGTTGTGAAGATCAATGTGTTCACCATGGCCTGAGAATTAGCCTTGATCAGGAATGTCACAGCAAACAGGCCCTCAGATCTTGCGAGAGTTCAGTGATCCCAGTCTGTAACTTTGACAAAGAGCCTCATTCCCCATAAAATGTTCTCCATTTTCATATGACACTAACTTGACTGAGCTGCTGATGAGGATGTTTGTATTCTTACACCAAGTATTGCCTTGAGTAGTGCTCAATGCTGGATTTGAAGATATGTTTTTACATGGTGGGAACATTTGGATGAAACTGAAATGGTGGACTTGCATAATACGTGAGCTAAATGAACTGTGAAAGTATCAGTTGACATTAATTGATAATAACTGGGTCAGTTGGGTGTGAAACAGATACACTGGAAGTGAAAACCCGGGCAGGTGATTGGCTATAGTATTGTGCAAGCCCTGCATTAAGGCATATTGTTAGCAAAATGTATCATCCCCTTGCACGTTTCCTTCACTTAGCTACGCAGATCGAACCGCAGTATTTAGCTTTGTTCAGTAGCCTGAGTACAATGGCAAAATGTGGTGATTAATGGATCATCCTGTGCTTTGAGGAATATTATAAGTGCATATAAGTCAAAATGATAAAATACCAGTTATACACATTGGAGCCTGTGGGATGGAAATATTATACTATCGGCATTGTGTCATGCAGAAGGGTGCTGTTTATTTTGAACTATATTATAATAACTGGAACAAATCAGTATTTCTGGACCTTTTATCAGTTCTTGCATGTAGAACATATCTGTCTGACCTGATGAGATAGAAAACCGACACAGGTCACAAAGATATATGGATATGTACTACATGATGTAGTTTGTTGTACCCTGTTACTGCTACAGAGACACTGTCATTACATACTGTAGTGTACATGTGAACATTGAATGATACATACCTGACTGACTGGTTGATTTGATTGAATTTATTTAAAGCTAGGTGTATGGCATATAGTAGAGTAGGTAAAACAATGGATTAAGTGTGCCTTTATCATGATGTACATGACCTGGACTGGTTGAATACCAGTGGAATTTAGGCATTTCAATCTGTAGGAAAAATGTGTTTAACTGATGTTGAAGGAAAGATACACATGTACTGATATGTACATGTACATTATTGATTTAGTAATTGAATTGCTCTCATTTCTATTTGTAGTAGATAGAGAAATCGTCTGACTGAGACTACACCCAACCGATGAGAGTGAAATGTGATGGACATGTTCATCTGAAAGAAACTTGAACAAGTTTTGTAAGCAGAATGAATGGTTTCTATGGCAACATGGATAATTTCCATGGCAACAACACTGTGGAGAGTCTTGGTCTCCTTGGTTACAGCACAGGAGGTACTGATGGTACACCAGTCTACTGGGGATATATAGCAGCAGTTGTGGCAGTGATATTCTATGGCAGCAACTTTGTTCCTGTGAAGAAGTTTGAAACTGGTGACGGTATTGATATTAAATTATTCACTTTTTACCTCTCTATCAACATTGGCATCTACAGGGTATTGTTGTCATCATCATCATCATCGGCAGCAGCAGCAGCTGTCATATAGTAATCAAGCAGAAGCCTAGAATGTCTGCGAGATTGACCCATTCTCATCGGTCACGTGATCAAAGTCAGTACAGTACACTGGGCAGAAGTACTTAACCCTGAATGAGATCGAAATATTGCGGAGCTAAATACTGACATGTTGAGTGGAGAACATGCATGCAGCTCTTTATGTGACTGCGTATTTAGAAATATGCCATTGAGATAAATCCTCTCCTGCATTTTCTAATTCAACCAAGGGAATATTTAAAAGATATTCTACTAGTAGTCGAGAAAGTGGATTTCTTCAGCTGAGATCAAAACATGCACAGTTTTGTAACCACAAAAATCAGGTCACGTTTGATTTCTATACACCCATGTACCAAAATGGAGGTCAAGGGTCACTGGCCCAAAAACCAGGAAATCACTGAACCGTTTGTTTTCGGTCTATACCTGTGGCTGTTTTCTATCCACAGTTGCAATTTTTTTGTGAGTGGATACACTAGCTCAACACTATGGCCAAAAAATCAGGAATTCATTGATCATTCACAGTTTTCTATCTACAGTCCCAATTTTTGGTGAGTGGATACCCCAGGGGGAGCCGATGTGTCATATACCAAATGTAGGTCAAGGTCAGAGGTCAAAGGTCAGTGTGGCCTAAAAATCAGGAAATTATTGAAAATTGCAAATTTTTTGTGAGTGGATTCAGTAGGGGAAAAAGATTAGGTCAAGGTCAAAGGTCAGTGTGACCCCAAATGCAAGAAATCATTACAAGTATATTTTTCTGTGTCAGTAGATTCATTTGGGGGGCAGGATGTGTCACATAGCAAAATGTAGGTCAAATGTCAAGGTCACTGCGACTCCAAATCCTGAAATTCTTAAAAATCATGATTTTGTGTCTGTAGTTACATTAAGGGGAGATGGCCTAACCGCAAATGCCGGGGTTTTTGTGGCTACAAATGTAGCCACATTTTGTAGCCACATTCAATCCCTATAGAGAAATGTAGCCACATTTTGTGGCTACATTTCTCTATAGAGACTGTAGCCACATTTAATTGAAACATTTCACTGTCATAATAAGCTAATGAAAGCTTCGACAAAATGATTTTAAAAAACTATTTTTACAAACATCGAAAATCATCGTATGCACAGAAAAGTGAAGTTTCTCGCGGCCGTTCAGTTCAAAACAGGAACTTACCTCGGCATGTGCACTGCACTCGATGGAAACATGGTTTGTTCTTGTTCACTGTTTAGTTAAAGAAGTATGGATGGGAACTATTTATTATATAAATCGTTCAGGATTTATCTAAAACGTGGTCTAAATCGCCAAAGAATATTCCACCATCTTCGAAGAAGCGAAATGCAGACGACCCGACCTTTGTTAAGCAAGCTGTGATTGGCCGAGTTCCTTCACCAAAGTTCTGTGCCTGTACCAAGCGGTTAGCCAATCGCTAACCTCGTTTGCGGGGGCGCGGCTTTATGGAACAACAACGACGAAATATCGGCATGCGATGGATTTATATTCGTGAATAGTTTCCATCCATACAGTTATTTTTTTCAATAAAAATTCAATGTTATAGGATGTAATACTATCATAATCATATACTAATTCTGCGACAAGCCTGCAAGTTCCGATAAATCCGACATCAATTGGTAAATGCGAGGTAAGTGCAAGGCCTGGACAAATACCGATATTTTTCTTATTCTTGGAGTTCATCTGCATGGAAAGTGGCTACATTTACAGACTATTCGTGTTTGCCGAGCTATTTCAGTTTGTTATTTATCATAAAAAAGACATTATCTATAATGTGGCCACACTCTCTATGGAGAAATGTAGCCACATTTTTAAAAAATGTGGCTACAAATGTAGCCTCATTTTGTAGCCACAAAAACCCCGGCATTTGCGGTTAGGCCGGGGAGATGATGGGTCGTGCATCAAAATTTAGGTCACGGTCAAAGATCAAGGTAACCCCAAAATCAGGAAATCATTAAAAGTCAGATTTTATATGCAAGGTTATATAATCCGATGGTGAGTTCTGTCCATCTATCTGTCTATCCATCCATTAACATTTGTTGTCCTTGCGATATCTCCAGTTTCAAGGTTTGAATTGGTACCAAACATTAGGTATAACTTACTTGAAGGGCAAAAAGGTACCCTATTCATTTTAAGGTCAAAGGTCAAGGTCACAGTCACCCGAAACTGAATCCAGTTTGACTGACTGTTGTTAGGTTGGACTATTGAGAGTTGTCTCCCCTACATATATATGGCAGTTGTCCTATGAAGTTGTTTCCCCTCTGATACATGTATGAAACAGCTACATTCAGTTAACCTGCATTGACTATTTTAACTGGGAGAGGGGTCCTTTCTGAACTTCATATCGTTTTATTCACTCAAGAACAAAGGCTCATCACTTTTCTCACCTGAAGTTAAGCTATTTGAAGGAAAGGAAAATTGTCGATTTCATTGTGGGATGTGAGCTCTCGGCTCTTGTTTCAAGGTCACTTAGTTACCAAGAGTAAAAGCCCCTTTTAGTTTATCATTCAATATAAGGTGTCATAAATGTTATGTTCTCGTAAGCACAAAATCTTAGACCTTTCTCGGGATTGCTAGCTACTAATTGGGACCATGGCAATTAAACAACTTTGACATTTGGAACAGTGTAATTTCAGATGTACGGGCGTATATTGAAGCCCCTTGGGCTCTTGTTTACTCAAGGTAATTTATTTCTGCCATGTGATGTGGTTGTCACCAATTGCTTATTAAGAGGCCTAGGCTTATCAACACTACTCCTTGTTGTACGTGTCCCATTAAGCTAGTCAGAGGACACAGTACTTTGTGGTAGAGTATTCCAGGCTAGGTGAGGACACTACTAGATGACTGTGATGTTTAAGATTGGCTGAAGCTAATTGTTGTATAAATATAATAGAAGACAATAAGAAGTCAGAGTGCCTGTGTTCAGATATGTCCAGTGAGACTACACCAAACAAGCAGCCTAATATATGGCACATTATATTATAGAAACTTAACTTTTCTGTTTATCCCTGCAGGTCTGTTCTTCCAGTTGATCCTCTGCACAGCCATAATGTTTGTTGGCCTTGTTGTCAATATTGCGCGAGGGTCGCCCACTTTTTACCCCATTGTCATGATTGGTGGAGTTATATGGGCCATAGGTAAGCATTATAAATATGATAGCTTTTCAGCAGACTCGTGTATCTCTCGCATGGAGGATTTGTGCAAGAATATATTCTTGCTTTCAGCTCTCCATTTAATTTTCCCTCTATCATTCTTGAGGTCTTTTCTTGTTAACCAAAGTCTAAAACCATCTGTGATTAATTTGAATAATGTAAATTTATTGTTTCACAGGTATCAGCATTGATAGTGTATATGCAGCTTGGTTTTCTGTCTCTCAGCTTGTTTCTGAAAGTGACGTTAAACCATAATTCTCTCGCTCAATATGTTTATGGTTGATATTTGTATTCACATTTTCTCAGGTAATATTTGCGTTGTGCCGATCATAAAGACTATAGGCATAGGTCTGGGAATCTGTATATGGGGGACCACCAATCTACTGGCAGGCTGGGCCTCTGGAAGGTAAACACGTCTTACATGTGGGAACTATTCCCAACAAATTATAGTCCGCTGGTTTGGACGATGATGTATTATTTGGATAAAATTTCATTTGAACCATAGCTTTGGTGTTATTTAATCATTCATTTATACTTTATAAAATTTGTCAAGGATCCTCATCATCTTTTTATCTCCATTTCCACTTCAATTTTGGCATGTTTGGTAAGAAACTCTTGGGAACGGAAGCCTAGCTTGAAGAATAATGTATTTTTTTTCAGAAAATACAGAACCGATTGTCTGCGGGTGATTAATAAACACCGACTGGTCATTTGACTGGCCATTAATATCCAAATTTCATTTTTTGTTACATTCTTATATTATTTTATTACTTGGAATAAAATGTCAAGAGACCATTATTGAAACTGTATTAATTCTGTACTCTCTAATAACTTCCAGCTAATTTGCATTCTTTCAGATTTGGAGCATTTGGTTTAATCAATCCAGAAGTACCAACGAGCACCACATTAAACTACATAGGGATTGCTTTGGCAGTTTGTAGGTATGTTCAGGCCATTCTAAAAAAAAATGTGTTTTCTGTAATGCATTTGAAAAAGGTGGGTAGGGGGGGGGGGGGTTGCCTTTTTTTCCCCCTGTGAATGTTTTCAGTAACTTGCGATAAATGTGTTCAGCCAGTTTGTGCTGCATGTACAGGTCCTGTCTAAAGTTTTTATGCATCGTAATTACACATGCTTTGTGGCTTCTAGACAGTTGCCATTAATATTCATCAATTGCATGTTTGGAACAGTTGGATGGTCCAAGAATATAGATTGTTAATGATGAAACTGTTGACCACTTCTCACATGCAAATAATTGGCTCATGGAATTGGGTGTTCATGCTCTCTATTATTTTTGAATAGGTCTTTGAATATAGACGCAGAATTCTTTAATGGACAATGGCTGAAATATGGATGTCGGATTTGACACTTAAGATTTACATAATAATAAAGCTGGCCACCAAGGTATCTTCGCAAACACTTTCAAAGCTAGAACTCATGGTCTGATACATCAGACGCAAGTTGTTTCAAGAGATAGCTGTTCTGAAGATGCCGTTGACAAGACGGGTTGGTCGGACGTACCAGACGGTCTAAGTAACCAAGAAGGCAAGAATCACGAAATCTCCGTTCAAAATGACAGACACTGACACGACAACATCCATGTCGGCCATTTTGATGGCCTTCAATAGCAGCGCCACCAGCGACAGAGTAAACTTATGGGATGCGCGAGGAGTTATTCCCCTTGAAACAGACTTTTTTACAGGTTCGCGAAAACTTTTAAAAAATATGGTGGACAATTTTTTTTTTTGCGCAGCTACATTTTTTCGGGTCGGTCGGGTTACAGTAAACGTAAATAATATTTTGAATGGCCTTATCCAAGTGTACCATCATTCAACTGAAGAACTTTCTAAGATGCTTCTTCTCCCCTAAAAATCTGAAGAATTAGTCACATTGATAAAATTTATAAGATAGGACAGGACATGGTAATGAGTAAACGATAGTTTTCTTCATTTCTACAACTTCTGACAGTGAAACTTATTTTGGTAGTGTACATATTATTTGTTACATGTATGTCAGATTCATGATGTAGAGGATTTCAGTACAATCAAACTTTCCAGCTTTTTTATTGTGAACAGAAGATTACAATATCACAAGGTGTGTTTGTTTAGAATTACTTTCCTGACACTAACCGTCTTCTATCTTCTTGCAGTGCTACAGTTTTTCTATTTGTGAGAAGTGACGTCAGTATGAGTATCAGTATAGAAGTTGACGAGACACAACCGTTAATTGTTCCAGAATCACCGGTATGTTCAATACCACACCTTCACTGTGCCACATTCTCATACCTGAATACAGTTCACTCTATCTGCCTCTCCCTTCCCTTCTGAGCTGAGTGAACTGGAATTTTTTCATTTTTGAGTCCATTTCCGTTAGTTTATTTCTTGCATGATTTAGTTGTGAATTTGTTAAGGTAGTTCTGAGTGAGTTCTGATATATGTATTCAGGGATAGGCATTGTAGATTCCTTAAAATTCATACAACTCAAGTACAATGACTTGTAATGGAATAGATTTGCACTGTCCATTATTTTAGGGAGTGGATCCAATTTTTACCTTGGATGCGGTGTCCTCTAATCTTGGAAGTTCCGATCTGGTAATATTTTCTGTTGCCAGGACTGTATCCTGCAGCACTTTATCAGAATGGGTTCAGGCTTTGAGAACACATTGGCCTCCCCTTTCACATGCTATTTATGGGTGGTCACTTGTAATTTGCATTCTGTAAGATTGCTGACCGCTAATTTGATTGTGCTAGCTGTGATATATGGAACAGGATATTATTGCTTGTGTTAGACTGGGTTGTGTTTCAGTGTTATAACGGTGTTCTGAAGTGACCTGTGTCTGTGTTACTGAGAAGGACAATGTGACAGAGCATGATGCATTGAACCTCCCAGAACTGGTTTATTTTCTGGATGTCTTGTCTACATATACAGGATTCCCACTGTCATGGAAAATCCTGGAAAGGCATAGAATTTGAAATTTTGTCCGAGGTCATGGAATTTTGTTGAATGGTCCGTACATTTCATGAATTGTGGCCTCGTTGGTTTATAGAATAACAGCCTATTTCTGTTTTGTTTTTGTTTTTTTTTCATTCTAATTATTGAAATTTCTTTACATTTTGTTAAATCATTGTTCATGATACAGCAGTCAGAGCCAACAGTCATCCATAAAAAAAACCCCGAATTGCATCAAATATTGATTCAATAGTGTAATATATGTTCATGCATGGAAAAGTCCTGAAATTGGCCTATAAATGGTCATGGATATTCATGGAGTTTCAGTTTTCTGAAGCTGTAAGAACTCTGATCTATCAGGTTGTGTAAGTGGGACTAGTACAGAGTTTTGTGATTCACTGTTCCTGTACTGTATTCACTGTATAGGTGGCACAACTGATTCTAAATTGCATTTCTAACCTGTGATAGGACTATTCAATTGGACCATAAGAACTCAGTTCCCTGACATCTGAAATGTTTTCAATGCCTAACAGAAACGACATTCATACTCGGGAAGTATGGCTAGTGAAGACTCTCAAATACTTGTCTTCAATTCTAGAAAGGTAAAACCTCTCCTCTCCTCTCCTCTCCCAGAATGTTACCTATTCCATGTGGAACCATATTTCATTTTAGACACTCAGATCTAATTATGGAGTTAATAGAACAGACAGGTTTGTTTCTCTCATGTCAGTATGCCACATTTCAGATGATTATAAGGAATGTGTATCTCATCAGTAGATATGGTAATACATTCATCTAACATGTCCACCAAGGTTCCCGATCTAGAGATTGGCTATTTTTAGCTTTATGTGAATTAGTTTTGACATCATTGACAACAACAACAATGCTTCGGAAATTGTGAAAATGTTAAGTATTTTCCTTCTAAATTGTATACGATCAGTTTTCAATTTTTGAGATATTCATATAATCGTTACGGTGGTAAAACTCGACGACTATGAATGATCATGAATCCCTGGTCAACACATGCACATTAGCATAATTTGCATGTGATAACGTTTTTATTACAAACAGGATCCACTAAAAATTGGGGGTGATTGAAATTATTACAACTTCCTATCGTATTTTTCTCCAAAAACGTACAATGTGGTCAATTCCCGATAGGGTAATTGATTTAATTATTACAGGAATTACCATAAGATATTATACGTGTATGTCATACTGGACATCACATGTACATAAACTTCAATACATCTCATCTGATTTACACATCTTAAATTATATACGCAAGTTTTTGAGTACAGATGTTAGGAAAGTCGGTCTCAGTTTGTCAGGTACATGTGGATTACTTCCAAGTTTTGAACTAGAAATATAAATCTTGAGTACCTGCCATTGATGACACTGAATTTACATTATAGCTGGCTCATTTTGCATCTTCTATGTACCGATATCTGCATTCATGATAACTTACTGGGATGAATGGGTGCATGTGTAGAATAGTAATAAAATGAGAATATGGTTTCATATCGGATTTGACCACCATGCCCGTATGCCTTCACTTTCCTCATCTTTGTATTCACATCAATTCAGTACATTTTGTTCCATAGAATTTACCCAGCATAATGTTATAGGGGTCGAATAAGTGAGGCAACACGTCAATACTGATTTCTTATAATGGTTTCATATATTGTTTTCACAATCACAAATTCTAGTCATCTCATACACCAAGGAACAGCGAACAGCTTTCCCGCGATGTTCAAATACATTGACCAGATCGAATACAACCACAAGCAGAACCAGAAGAACCGGATCCAGAAAAACCAGAACCAGATTGACTGCAAAATAACAAAAGAACACAATATAGCAGAAGTCTGCTTATCGTTATGTCTATCGATCATTCTTTAGAAGTAATTGAGCACATAGTTCGAGTTTTTAAGACAAAACATTCTTATAAACAAGATAAACCAAACAAAATGTATATTCACCGTTTATGGTAGACCTCAATATCTTCTCAAATTTCACACAAGCACTTCTCTGCTTTTCTCAGCTTTTCATACTCGCCACAACAATTTCGAAACCACTGGTCAATCAAAAAACAAACGAAAACCGAAAACGGACTATCAATTAACACAATGCACGGAAAGTGACATCTGCAATGCATTTCGGCCGTTACATTTCGGCCCCTTAATTGGGACTAGGCAAAAGGCACAATTATACACCACAGTCACACCGGCCAAATGCAGGAGTAAGAAATGGAATTCAAAGAGAATCCCCCTCTAGGATGAGGCAGAGTTTAGCAATAGGACGGAGCAAGACAGACGTCTGAGTTCTCACCTTTGCCGTTCTCACCAACCCGGACTTGTCGCAGATTACCTCAATAACTCGTCCGAGACACCAAGCGTTTCTGGGAGAGTTGTCTACAACAAGGACGAGATCACTTACCTGAATGTTACGTTTTGGGGAAAGCCACTTTTGGCGTTGTTGCAGCAACGGCAGGTACTCTCTGGTCCATTGAGACCAGAATATATCAGCAAGATATTGCACCTGCTTCCACCTTCTCTTGACATAGCTGTCGGTCTTACTGAAAATACCTGGGGGAAAATACTCACCTGGTCGAAGAGTTAGAAGATGGTTTGGCGTCAGTACTTCGAGCTCATTAGGGCTAGAAGGAGATTCTGTAAGTGGTCGTCCATTTAGAATACTCCCCACTTCGCAAAACAGGGTTCGGAGACCATCGTCGTCCAACTTGATGACCTGTTCATGTACAACAGAGTACAAAACCTTCCGTACGGAGCGTATGAGCCGCTCCCACACTCCACCGAAGTGTGAGGCAGCTGGGGGATTAAATTGCCACGAGATCCCCTTCTGTGCCACAAAGCCCTGGATCTTCGCAATGTTCCACCTTTCAATTTCCTGACGAAGTTCACGTTCAGCACCAACAAAGTTTGTCCCATTGTCAGAGTAGATTATCCTAACCGGTCCACGACGTGCCATGAAGCGTCTCAATGCATTGATACAAGCATCAGTATCAAGGGAAGAAGCCATTTCAAGATGTACAGCCCGGATATTCATGCACGTGAAAATCACCCCATACCTCTTAACAATGGATCTGCCACGTTTCACTTCGAACGGCCCAAAGTAATCTACACCGGTCCTTGTGAACGGAGGGTCGTCTGGTACTAGTCGGTTGGCCGGAAGGCTTGCCATCTTCTGTTCTGCCGATGGGGCTTGGTACTTACGACATGTTACGCAGCGGTGAACAAGAGCATTTGATTCCCAAATCGTAAACCTGCTTCAATTCATGCCATTAATCTCCGTCAGGAAGATGATACAACCGTAGAAAACGGAAGTTAAAACTAAAAGTTATCTCCCCTAGGAGAGAGTTGTCCGCCGCTAGGAGAGCTCTCCCATTCACCCCAGTGGATTACTATAAAGGCTCTGCTCAAATCATTCTAGTCCTCTTTTCTCTGTTGTACCTCGACCAGTACACATCAAGTGTTTATACAGCCTGTGTTGTTGTAGTTGTAACGCTGGTGTATCCTTTATTAGTGATTGACTTGTGTTGCTTTCTTGTCGGAATTTCTTTCATTAGTTATGTCTGAAGTTTCGATTTCTAATGCATGTAGTTCGTGTGGGCAGGTATTGTCCCGTTTGGACGCCCACACGGTTTGTTTTGCTTGCAAAGAGTTGTGTTATCGGCAATCTACTTGCGCCGAATGTGTGTTATGGGACCCGTTGACTTGGAGGAATTATGCCCAAGCTCGACGGGCTTATCTTTTGCATGCGTCTGACGACCCGTCTCTTTCGGAAGTCGACAGACGCCTGCTCGAAATTGCTCTTGTAAATGACATGAAAACTAACGAAGATATCGTTGGTATTGGATTAGATGTCTCTCATAGACTTAGAAGTCCGGCTTCGCCGGCATCTGTAGTTATTCCGCCGAGTGGGACGGTCCTACAGCTAGATAAAATCAGATCTTAGACAGTTTGTCTTGTACAGGTAAAGCATTGTCCGGGATCGCGGCCAAACCGGTTCCATTGTCTAGTTCAACAAAGCCTTCTGGACCCAGGTCAACCTTGCCTGAGCCGCCCATTGTTCTCGTCGGACAAAAGAATGCAGTGGGGTCGCATGTTATCTCGACCTCTCCATTGTCTATTGGTTTGTCTCATACTGTTACTTCCAAACGAAATAAACGTCGTCGTGTGTCAGTTTCTCCATTGCGGGTTAAATCTAAACCTAGTTTATTTAAATCCGTTTCTCGTTCTATGGTGGGTCGTTCGGACTTGCCTTTGAGTGTTCAAATTGCCGAATTGCGGTCTCCGACTATTGCGTATGGTGATTCATCACATCGTCGGTCCCATGCTTCTACACGGCGCTCACGTACACCGCAACGCCGTTCACGTTCCCCGGTTCGGTCTGTTCTTTCTCCGCGTCGTTCTATTACGCCGCATCGCCCTTTGTATTCACATGTACGTCATTCTCATTCGCCTGTGCGACGATCTCGTTCTCCCGTTCGTAGTTCTCGTCCACCGGGTGATTCTAGTACTATTTTCGGCCTTCCCATTCTCCGGTACGCCGTTCTCGTACTTCGACTCGACGTTCTACTACTTCCCCACGCCGTTTGCCTCGGCTTTCGACCTCGCCTTCTTATCTAGGTCACCACGTTCGTCAGTCGCAGACCCCGTTTCTTGATCATGCGGTTGTCCACGATTTGTCTGCATCTCGCCGAAGTCATATCACGCGTTCGGCCATTCCGGTTTCGTCGAGTTCATCTGATGATTCTAATGATTCCGCTTCTAAAGAGGAAAAGTCGGAACTTACGTCGATGATGGATGTTGCGGATAAAATGGATGCACTTTTAGCGTTGGTACCGGATATGCCGCTTGCTTCGAATGATGGTCCTTCTCGTATTAAATGTCAGACAAAAGAATGCTTCCTCGCCGTATGTTATCTCAGCTATGTCATTTTTGTCAATGGTTCGAGGGCGATTAAATAGGTAATATTTCGGGGATAGTTTTGTTTCACATTTCTATCTTCTTTCAAAATTTTGTCTGGGCAAATTTTTAGACCTCACACGGTTTGTTTTTCCATCAGCCATGTGTTTAATGTCTTCGGACGTACGTCGCTAAATTAATTGGCTCTTGTCGGAGATTTTTCAAATTTTTGCTATGTCTTGAAATGATTGCCCGACGATATTTTCTAAAGTCAATATGAATCTCATGCTTAACTAATAACACAGTCCTGCGTGATGGTAGACAATGTGTATTCAATATCGCGTCTCCACACGAACAATGAGTTCGACCCACTGTTTTTGATGTGGGTTTTTACGGGCTCTCGTGACCTCGTTTTGTTATTGCTCAATTTTGGGACAGATTTGTATTTAGTCCCCGGCATTTCTGTAAGTCTGCCTTTCAGTGCTGAGCTTGTAAGGCCTATTGTGATCTCTACGATAAACGAACAGGTTTTTGTTTCGTTGATTCTCGAATTTTATGCATTGAGTTTTTGTGTAAATCTCAAGTAGGATTGTGAATAGTATCCTCGCCGGTCGCGGCCGGGGAGATCTGATACTTTATATGCAGTCCGTCAATTTTCATGTTGTTGTTGTAACTTCTGTTCGGACTTGCAGTTTTGGTAGTTTCAACTTCATACATTCAGTTCTTTGGTCCTACCAAAATGTAATCTCTTGTTATATCAAGTATTATTATGTTGATTTTGATATCCTGTGTTCAAGAGAGAACTTACAGAGGTTTTATATGCCTTTCATGCTGACGTGGTTGTTGCATTTGGGTTACGTAACCACAACTCAACCCTATTTACTACGACCCTTTGTCGCATTTTAATGAGCTTCTTTACTGATCTCTTTATGTAATTGAGGGTGTGTCGAACAACAAAGAGATCACGTGTTGGTTTATCGTGAGTGAGTAAACCTATTCACCCACTCACCCTTGTTTATTGTGAAAGTGTGCTATTCTTGAAACACAAATTTCTGTTATTTACATTGTGATTTGTTATGTTTCACACCAAGTTGGTCCCATCTGTATACTGTATTACGCTTATAATTCAGATTGAGTGAAGCATTAATTTTAATTTCTTCCCTCTGAGAAAATTTAAAATTACTAGCGTGAGTGGGAGTGTATTTGGCTGGCCAAGGATCAAGCCTAATGACACGTAAGTCGTGAAGTCTTCTATGGTTTTTCTACCAAGTATGTATTACCGGTACAGTCTACTAGAGCATCAAACTGCTTTTTAGTAATGTTCTTACTGTTTTTCTTCTCGACAAATTGTTCGTGCTAGGTCGTTTCAAATTCTAAATTTTTAATAACCTTACTTTCCTGCCGGCGAGAGACTTTAAATGTATTTCCTCTCTTCGGGAATTTTAAATTCTTTGAGGATCTTCCTTGGTTACCTTGGAAAATCTTTGTTCTGGATGTCGGTGGTGTGACTATTTTGGATTATAAATAGTAACATTGTTGTAAATGTTTAATATTCTCTCCATATAAAACTCCAGTACTGAATTTCATGTACAGGAGACAAATTACATCGGGAGAGGTCATAATGTAACCATGTTCACTGACACATTATTCATGTTCACTGACACAAAGATCCATAATCCCATTTAACTCATTGAGCTTACATTTGGTGATTAACGCTACGAACATTTAATGTGTTCATCTCTACTGCGTTTAAAGAGAAGGAAAATTATTACAATCGAGTTCGGGGTTACTGTTTGCAACGCCCTTTTCGTTTCGCACCTTTACGACGTTCCATTACGTCATCTCGTTGTCCTCGTACTCTCGTACTTCGTTTTCTCGCTGTTACGTCGTGTACTTTTATAAGTTTGTATCCTGCTCTATTATGAGCATGTATATACATTAAGTTGTTGTGAATGCGGAAATCACTACGTTGTTTATCATATACAACGTTTCTCCCATTTTTCACATTACGCTTTCCTGTTACACCTTGACGACATTTTCATTACGCCGTCATGTGTCTCTCATACACTTGTGCGTCGTTCTCGTACATCGGTTAGACGTTCCGGTACGCCATAACGCCGTTTGTCACGTCATTTCTTCATTTGCGAGATGCATATTTTATATCCATTCATCTTCGTTTTTCGGCACTTCCTTCGATTCTCCTTCGTCGGTCGTCGGCGGGAGTGGAAGTCCGTTCGTTTAGCGTCAACCTTCCACTTGTATCAATTCCTCTCGGGTTTTTCACATTGTGATTTACTTAGGTTCGTCGTTACTCTACGAAGAGAGTTCTGTTCAGACCTTGTTGATTCCAGTCTTGAGTTGAGAATAACAAAATTGTGTTGGAATCAACAGTATTTGGTCAAATACTGTTATATGGAATAGGTCTTTGGATTATGGACGTGGATATTCTCTGAGGACGACGGCGGGATTGTGAATGACGGACTAGTCGCTTGTAATTGAATTCAGCACAGTGTTGTGTTGACTTTTGTTTAACACAGAACCATGTTGACTTTAACACACAAACATTATGTTGAGATCCATTTACCTTAGGATTGTGCTTAAACAACACAATGTTTTTCGTGGTGTACTTGGGGGACAGTTTTTCGACTTTCTCCATCAAGTACTTTATTCCCGTATAGACCGTTGCACCAGTGGTTAGACTTTGACATTATGGTTCTGTCATCAACTTTAGGGTTGTTTATTTATATGTAGGACCTTACTCACTACGTTCGTTTTTCGGGTTCGGTCTCTGCAGCGGATTTATTTGTCCTGGTGCCGAGGACGTGATACCGATACCGACTCTGTCTCTATTTCCCTCGTAACTGACTTCCTCCTTCACCTTCACCGGAAAAAAAAAAAAAAAGAGGAAAAGGATAGGAAGTTTCATATTAGCACCATTGAAGGCTATCGATCTGCTCTGGCTAGGGTGTTACGTCTTACCTCTGGTACCGACATTAGCCTTAACGATAATATCTCTGCGCTTATTCGCGCCTTCGCATTACAGTCGCGTCGTACTCGCCAACTGTTACCGAAATGGGATATCGGTGTGGTTCTGTGTGCTTTGATTCGTCTGCCCTTTGAACCCTTACAATCCACTTCTCTAAAGCTGTGTCCTACAAGGCAGTTTTTCTGGCAGCTTTTGCTTTGACGTCTAGAGTGTCTGAACTTCATGCTCTTGAGATCTTCCATTACTTGGACGGCAGATTGGTCTTGCATTTCCTTGCGTCCCGTTTCGGAGTTCATCGCCAAAATGAGTCTGTTCGCTTAGGTCCGTACGCTCAACGGTCGTACTCTATACCTGCGTTATCAGACTTCGTATATGGGCTCGAAGACGACCTTTTGTTATGCCCTGTTCGAGCCATTCGCCACTATCTTACTCGTACCGATTCCGCTCACGGCTCTCGGCAACTGTTATTCTGTCCCTTCGCCTGTCGGCAAGGCATGACATTACGAAAAAAAAAAATACCATTGCCGCGTGGCAAAATAGTCTTATTAATTGGCCATTGACGCCCCCCACTACTGTCTACTGCTTCTTCTCATGAGATTCGTGCCATCGCTGCGTCATGGCCTTTATGGAAGAACTGGTCCCTCCATGACATTGTTCTGTCTTGTGCCTGGACAACAAACTCCACGTCACTAATTTCTATCTGAGAGAGATGTCAGTGCAATCAAATAGTGCGACCACGCTTGGGCCACTGGTGGCTACCCAGCACGTGGTGAGTAATTTTCAAAAAAAGAGGGGGGGGGCGGCAGAATTGTCACCATCGCGGCAAGGCAGCCATCTTGCTGTATCATCTCATCTCATCTCATCTCAGTCATATTATTATTACATATATTACATGGTCATCTCAGAAGGTAGAAATAAGTCAGTTGACCGGCCATGGACTCTATAATCACCAATGAAGGCCTGACACTAGGATAAGTTTTACTCCTAACTGCAAATTTTGCTTGTGTCATTTCAGGTTGAAACTGACTCCCTTCTGGATGATCTCAGCTGGGTCACCTACGCTCAACTCACAAGATCGACACTCTGCCAGTGTCAAGTAAGAAGATCAAGTACAGAGAGTTGACAATTGCGTAGTGCTGATTCAGGGAGCAAGCATGGTCAACTCCAACGCATCCTTCATCACTCCAAGTATGGTGAGTTGACCTGAGGCTGCTTGTGGACTGAGAGTGGTGTGGACTTGGTTACCCTCTAAGCTTCGGGCAGTCGATCCGCTCCCCCCGTTCTTAATGGTCGGACCAAGGATATCCCTGTATGCAAGGGCAGTCGGCTGATTCCCCCCCCACGACATACAGTGCCTACCAAGGGGACCTTTTGTTGCCTATCGTGCCCCGGGTTTCCTTTCAACTTGGTGGAATTGTGTACCACACCACGAGCACAGCTACATGGATGGAGACACTCAGATAAGTACTATTGTATCGACTCCATGAATTACCCTTTACGTCTTGACCAGGGTTCAATCTTGTTGAGTAATAATGTCTCATGTTATACCCATGTCTGTGTCATCCCAGCGATTACTTAGCCTGCTATGGGAGTTACCACAAGGCCGGGGTCCCCACCTCCATATGTTGGTACTGTGGCATCAATTGAAGCAGGTTTACGATTTGGGAATCAAATATCAAACATTTATAAACAATGTTTCTATTTGTTACCAAATCAAACCTGCTTCAATTTGATTGACCCTCCCTTCCGTCCCCTCATGCCGGCCTTGCACTCTACAGGTCTCGGTTATTACAATGAGAAAGAGGACTAGAATGATTTGAGCAGAGCCTTTATAGTAATCCACTGGGGTGAATGGGAGAGCTCTCCTAGGGGCGGACAACTCTCTCCTAGGGGAGATAACTTTTAGTTTTAACTTCCGTTTTCTACGGTTGTATCATCTTCCTGACGGAGATTAATGGCATGAATTGAAGCAGGTTTGATTTGGTAACAAATAGAAACATTGTTTATAAATGTTTGATTTTTATGGCATCCGCTGCCCCAATCATCCAGTAGCGCTGTCTCAGTTCAGCTAAGATGGAGTTTTTTCCTAGATGACCCACCTTCCTGTGAATGTGCTCCAACAGAAGCCTGGATATCGTTGAATTCCTCGGTAACAAGATGGGATGCTTGGCATCATATGTGATGTGGGCTCGTTCAAGGCGTCCACCTAGACGTAACAACCCATCTTTCATCATTGGATCCAACTTTCGTAACTTTGAGTTCTTCAATTTCGATGGTCCGTCGCCGACTAACTTGTACTCGTCCGGGAAATTCGTCTGCTGTGCGTATCTCACTAGTACCACTTCTGCCTGACGCACAAACTCAACAGGTAGAGATAGAGATTGTTTCCCTTAGGATTCAGTTGATCCTGCCTTAAGTTGCTCTCTGTTAGATGCTTCTGCTTCAGGGAGTCATTTTCCTGACGACCAATAGCCTCGAGAAGGTCCTTTCGTCTGGCTACTTTGTGTTTCAGGTTGTCCATCGCGAACAGAATCCAACCGACGGTTCTTTGTAACCTGGACCAATCGGAGAAATGTGCCACAAGCCTGGCCAAGGGATCTTCATTACCATCAACAGAAACCTATGCCCCAACTACTTCTTTGACTTCTGGGTCATCTTCAGACACACGTTGTACATTCACTGGACACTGTGGCCATTCCTCCTTGTCGAGCCACAAGAAGTCAGGTCCGTGTAACCATTGGTGGTTCTGGAGCAATTTCCCAACGGTTGTCCCTCTGGACAGACAATCAGCTGGATTCCGCTTAGTGTCAATGTGTCTCCACTGACAAATATCTGAAGCGTCCCGGATCAAAGCTACCCTATTAGCAACGAAAGTGTGATAGCGCGCAGTTTCATTAGCCAGATATCGCAGGACCGTCATACTGTCCGTCCAGAAAACAGTTGTGTTAACTGGGTAGTCGAGATCAGCAACCAGCATCTTATTCAGGCGAACTGCAACAGCCGCTGCAGTCAACTCCAGTCTCGGAACAGTGATCTTCTTCAAGGGTGCGACGCGTCCTTTACCCATCAAAAACGAACAATGGATCTCCCCACGGTCGTTGGTCACTCGTAGATACGACACTACGCCGTAACCTTGGGTACTGGCGTCACAGAAATTGTGAATCTCGCACGATTTCACGTCATCAAATCTCGACGGTTTGTAACTGCGAGGAATCTGAAGATCTTCCAATCTATGAACTTCCGCTAACCAAACTTTCCACACCTTAGCTTCTTTATCTGGTAGGTTATCGTCCCAGCCCAACTCACGTTTGCACAACTCTTGCAACAGGATTTTGGCGCTCAACACAAATGGTGCTGCTAAGCCAATCGGGTCGTACACCGACGAGACTACGGACAAGACTCCTCTCCTAGTGAATGTGTGATCCTTCAACTGTATCCTAAATCCGAGCGAGTCGGATTCTATAGACCAGAACACACCGAGAGCTCGTTCGCAAGGAAGGCTCCCGCTGTCCAGATCTACTTGCTTCACATCCTTGGCTCGTTCTTCCTCAGGTACAGCTTGCAGTACTGAACGACTGTTGCTCACCCATTTTGTGAGGCGAAACCCTCCCTCAGCGCACAGACGACTCGTGCTATTAATCAGAGCGATAGCATCCTCTTCTGTTTTCGTCGACGTCAGAAGGTCGTCCACATACATGTTTCTCTTAACTGTGTCCACTGTTTTGGAGTCAGAATTGTTGGAGTGATCATCAGCAGTTCACCGAAGGGCCAAGTTGGCGCAACATGGCGATGACACGGCACCGAACAAGTGAACCAGCATTCTATGAGGCACTGGTTCCGCTTCCAAATTCCCGTTGGGCCACCAAAAGAACCTCAAGCAATCCGTATCCATCTTGCTAACCTTCACCTGGAAAAACATGGACTCTATGTCGCCCATTATAGCAATCTCTTCCTGCCGAAATCTTATCAGGACCCCTAAGAGGTTATTAGCCAGGTCCGGCCCCTGTAACAACTGTCCATTCAAAGAAACTCCTTGGAAAGAGGCCGAACAATCAAAGACCACACGGATCTTTGTTGGCTTTCGTGGGTGGTACACCCCATGGTGAGGGATGTACCAGACGTGTCCATCATTGCGGCTCAGTTCATCACAGGGAACTCTTTCAGCGTAGCCCTTTTCCATTATTTTTTCCATGAAATCTATGTAATCCTGCCTAAACTTGTCATTCTTTAGTATTTTGTTCTTTAGGCCTTTCAGTCGCTGTAGTCCGAGTGACTCATTGTTGGGTAATGCAACTGCTCTGTTACGAAAAGGCAAATCCATACAGTAATGCCCATCAATCCTGCAGATGGAGTCATTGGCTAGTTCCATGAACCGTAGATCCTCAACTGAGTTTTCTTTCTTATCTTCTCCAATACGCTCAGGGAAGTCGAGATTAAAGGACTCTCTCAACATGTGATCAAGATGCCGTATATTTTCTGCTTCACATATCGCTGTCACTTCAGCTCGGTTAACAACTGCGCTAGCCTGTGTTTCATCCATTGAGTTGCCATAATCCCGAACCACGTTCCACACAACCCAACCCAGAAGTGTACGAGTGGCATGTGGGCTGCCACGGGGTCCAGTCCTCACCTCAAATGGAGCATAAGCATCGGGTACATTGCTTCCTATCATCAGACCGATCTCTATGTCTGCCTGCTTCAGTCTGATGTCTCTTAGATGGGGCCAGCAGTCTATATCATCCTGCGTTGGGATATGTTCCCTGGAAACGGGTAACTTATCCTTGCTGTATAATTTTGGGAGATCCACGGTATTTCCAGTTTCTAAGTCGCAGGCCTGTAAGCCACTTACAACTTGTGTCGTCATATGATAAGGTGCACCCATGGTGTCCAAGGTGAGATGAACTTCTTTACCCGTAACTCCAAGCTGGCGCAAAAGGCTATCCGTACAAAACGATACGCTGCTACCTGTATCAAAGAAAGCATACGTTTGGACGAAGTGAACTTCGTTTTTCAGCTTAATACGGACTGGAACAATCGCCATGGCACAACTGGCATCACCGGATCCTGTTTGGCTACAGAGACTTTTGGGTGTACTCTCCCTTCCAGTGAGTGTTTTATCATCTTCTTGATTTTTCGTTGTTGATGTGAAAATCTTTTCGTCTGTATGCAGAACGGTTGGGTGACGTCTTCCACACGTGTCACATGTAGCTATGTTTCGACAGTTATTTCTGATGTGAAATGGTCTCAAACACCCGAAGCAAAGGCCCTTGCTCCGCATGTGGTCCTGTTTTGAGCTGGAAGACAAAGAAGAAAAAGCCCAACACGAGTCAATTTTGTGAGATGGTTTATTGCAGTAGCTACAATGACTCACCATGTTTGACTTTACCCGTTGGCCCATAGTACCTTGATTATCGGTCACTGCAGTCTCTTTATGGTCAATGGCCCTGTATTTGCTGTCACGAGAAATCGTAGGTTCTTTTATCTCGCTAGCTGCAAAGCTTCCTTTTGTTCTGTTTCGTGTTCTACTGAAGTTCTTGACTCCTTGGAATTTCTGATCAGCCATCATAGCCGTTTTCCCGTAGACCGGATCATTCGACTTTTTTGCCTCGGCCTTAACAAACCGCACAAGTTGCCCGAAATTAACTGCATCACCATTCTTCTTCGTACGCTGGACTTCATTCCGCCATCTGTCATGAAGGTAAAACGGGAGCTTGCTGACAAGTTTTTTCATATTCTCGGAATATTCTAAAACCTTCAGCGCCTCGATGCTCCGCACAGCATTCTCACACTCCACCAAAAATAGAGCGAACTCGTCGAGGTTCTTGACATCATCAGGACGAATGTTGGGCCAGTCCAGTGCTTTCTTTATGAAGGCATGTGCAATTACTTCACTGTCGCCATAGCGATCAGTCAGCTCTTCAAGAGCAGCCGGGAAACCCTCTGTTGCGTCTAAGTGACTAAATCCTGAAACCACGCGGTTAGCCTCCCCCACAGTAAACTGTTCAAGAAAATTCATTTTTTCATCATAATTTTCTGTATTTGCACTTACCTTCGCCTGGAACTGTCTAAGGAATTTCCTAAATTCCATGGGATTACCACCGAATTTCTTCAGCTCAAAGACTGGTTTTCTGAGATGACGTACAACATCAGATGTAATATCAGGTGGTGAGACGGCAGTAGTATTGCCCACTGGAAAGGAATCAGAAGCATGTTGGAAAGATACATTGCCAGTGTGAGCAGGGTGTAAAACAGTACCGCCTACCCGTATGCCATTATTTGTGTGACCTGCATAGCCAAAAGCATTGCCCATACCATCAAACCGTGCACTGTGAGATTGGTAACCATGGTTATTGAAATTTTGCAGAGGAGTGTCTCTAATGTAGTTTTGACCAGGAATGGGTAAGTATGCACTAGGTTCTGGCAAAACATTCTCACGTGGCAAAGGCATACTATCACACACACCTTGAGATCGACCAACATTCACACCTGACTGAGCTGACATACTAGCATTCAGTTTTCGCTGCGGTATGATTCTGGCATTCATATCACCTGAACTCATACTCTTTCTCACCCTGGCTTGTTCTACAGAGTTAACATTCTGTGAATGTGTTATGCTATTAACACCATTATTTTCCATTCTACTCTTATCATCTACACCTGACATACTGGGTGGCAGAACAAAGGGGTGAGAATTCGGATCCAACACATGAGAAAATCTCACAGAATGCTCTTTTTTCTGTCCATCAGAAGTTTTTACATCACCAGTGTTTGTTTCAATTATGTCCTCTTTAACTGACATTTTGTCAACCTCTGATCTTTCAAACTTTTCTATTACCCTACTCTTAGCGTCAGAAATAGCCATTTTGGTGTGTAGCAAATGTTCTTCTTCTTGAATGCGCAAATTCAGTTTCGCCAGTTCAATTTGTTTTCGTTCCCTCATAGCCGCCATCTCTGCTGCAAGCTCCGCCTGCTTCTGTTCCTCACGTAGCCTGGCTGACGACAGGGAAGTAGCAATCGATGTACGACTCCTGCGAGTAGATACTTTGCCGGACAACCTATCACTTTTAGCTGACTTTGAATCACTGTTTCTCTTTGATATATAATCTGGCGCTGATGCCTGAGACCAGTTTTCAACAGAAACTTTAACATTCCTCAGAAAGATATCTCTGGAATCCTTTATGTTATTGGCAGAATCTTCTGCATCATCGGTACTTAAAAGCCGAGTGTACTCCTCATCTTCCAAGAGGAAATCCTCGTACATGGCCAGCCATTCAGAATATGTATCTTGTACTTCAGAAAATGTACCTGTCCCGTTTTCTGCTATCAGACCACTTATTTGGTCTGATTTCATTTTCAGCTGCCTGAAAGTTTGTGTCAGTTTCTTGCCCTTCTGTTCTGTTGTATAGGCAAGTCCCTTTTCAGTCAGTTTTCTCTGTCGTTCGTGTGGCATATCTAGCCATGAGTCCTGTGTGAATTCCCCGTGTTCACTCATCTTCGGGTCATAAACGTCAATGAAATATAGGGGTCGAATAAGTGAGGCAACACGTCAATACTGATTTCTTATAATGGTTTCATATATTGTTTTCACAATCACAAATTCTAGTCATCTCATACACCAAGGAACAGCGAACAGCTTTCCCGCGATGTTCAAATACATTGACCAGATCGAATACAACCACAAGCAGAACCAGAAGAACCGGATCCAGAAAAACCAGAACCAGATTGACTGCAAAATAACAAAAGAACACAATATAGCAGAAGTCTGCTTATCGTTATGTCTATCGATCATTCTTTAGAAGTAATTGAGCACATAGTTCGAGTTTTTAAGACAAAACATTCTTATAAACAAGATAAACCAAACAAAATGTATATTCACCGTTTATGGGAGACCTCAATATCTTCTCAAATTTCACACAAGCACTTCTCTGCTTTTCTCAACTTTTCATACTCGCCACAACAATTTCGAAAACCACTGGTCAATCAAAAAACAAACGAGAACCGAAAACCGAAAACGGACTATCAATTAACACAATGCACGGAAAGTGACATCTGCAATGCATTTCGGCCGTTACAAATGTGTTTGCCTTCATTGTCGATGAGAATAACGGGTGTTTGACTCTGAAGTACAGGGCCCTCATTCCCAAAAAATAATGTAGTCGGATCCGTCGCATCATTTATCACAAAAGCTCAGTGCCTAGCTTTAATTTGTCAAAAAAAAAAAAAAAATCCAGACAAGGATGTACTCTTATTATAATTAATACATGGGTAGGAATATCACTTAATGTTGATTATTTTTGGAAATAGATGTCTTCTCTGTTTCTTCTCTAGAACAGCATGCTATCAACTATTCTGTAGTATTGCTTCAAGCCTTCAGTCTATTATTGCCTCATTTCAGTTTTCTGCTTTCCGTGTTGCATGTGATATCAGTGTTCAGGTATTTGCTCATCAGATTAAAAGCTGCCTTTAAGTTGTAAGCAGAGAGCTGTGTAAAATCTCTGTGTGATGTGGATAATGTAAAGTCTCTAATAATTCAATCAAAGGAAGTGTAAATTTGATTGTCCCCAGCCAAACACAATGTTGAGGTGATCAAATATATTAGGATGGGATGTGACACAAAAACAGTACCTCACCTGTGTACTACATGTACCTTGTACATTGGAGATGTGATCAATTTATTCTTGTGGCTGGTCATCATTTGGAGCAAACTTGGAGATGATTGAATTTGAAAGACAGATAGCGTTTGCCATAGTGATAACAACCTATTCTCCATAATGGTCCGATAGATTCAATTCAATCAAAGCGGAAATCAGACTCATTGTGTCTATCTGTGCAGATTGATGAGACGGTGTCGTCTCATTTCGCCAACTTTTATTCTTCTCTTACCAAAATGTCGAGTTTGCGAAATGAGACTGGCATACGTGTGAAAGCCGCGTGGTGGATATATCACAATAGCAGGATTAAATGGATTAAGACAACTTAAGACATGGGGGTTCAATGACATCAGGAAAATATTTATTCTGTACATAACAAATTTACAAACTGTTATATCATACATAGAAACAAAATACATACATAGAATACAATTTACATGTTATTTTTCACCCATATGGAAGAGATATGAAGCTCTGTCAGCAAATCCAACGGGACTGATATTTCCATCAGCAAGTCTCTGTTTCAACACAACTAATCTCTCGTCCAGTTTTCGGTACTTGCACCTCTTTGGAGTAAATCTGGCACCTAGTTCAAGTTGAGATTTTATCGTTTCCGTTTCAGCAACCTGATGAGTTCGAACAAGTTTGAATGGAACTTCCCGGCGACAGAATTTATCCTATGGTGCCATCCCTCGACACTGTTATTTGTGCAGGATCCCTCTGTTTGATGATGGTTCCATACTCTCTTGTCCCAGCCTCCTTCGATCCAGTATTCTATCACATTTTCCATAAATTGGATGCGCTGTTCGGCTATAGCGTTCAACCTCACATCGTCTACATCTTCTGTGTATAGTATAAACTTGGTCGAATACGGAATGCAGTGGTTTCGTGGATATGGACAGGAGATATCAATTTCATTTCAAACTTTATTTATAGTCGGAAATTGATACAACGATAAAAAAAACATTAGCTGAGACAGCTATTGATCCGACCGTAAAAACAAAGTAAATATTACGATATTATAAGAAACAAAACAGTAATTCACAGAGTGATAACGGGACCGCTGATAGATAATCTGACTTAATCTGTTACCCCACTCAGTGCCACTCAGCGGCATAGCAGTTGATTGGCAAATATGCCGAGTTGGCGAGTTGAGACTCTAATAGGTGTGAAAGTTGGCGAGATGAGACTAAACCGATGAGACATATATTACAAATCCAGGACAAGAGCCCCAGGGATTAAAAAAACCCTGGACAAAAGCCCCACAGACAAAGGCCCCAGAGGACAAAAGCCACAAACCATTATTTAAGGTGGTTATCAGTACAATTAGTTCATGGACTCGTGTAAGTATTATGTAAAAACAAATGAGAGTGCAAGCAACAATTAAGGAGAAACTTTCCTTTAACTCTTTGCCACATGATGACCATACAAGCTTTTCTAGGCTGCCCCATAGACCTTTTTGGTGATCACCCATAAATTGTCAGGTACAAATCTATTGAATGGTTGGGGTCAAATGTTTATTAATTTTTACCCCTCAGCCCGAATGGGCATAGGGATATTGTTATGGGTCCGTCCGTCCCATTTTCGTTAACATTCCATATCTTGAAAACTACTGAACGCAGATGCTCAAAACTTCTATCCAGTACAGAATGTATTTTGTAGGTGTGCCTTTTGTATCTTTTGGGTTATTCATATAGTGGAATCATTTTTGTTATTTTATTTTAAAATAACAAGTTTATTATGAATTATGCTTTGGTCATATTCTACTGGCAATCGGGAAGCCTCAGGTAATGGAATGGTCTTTGCTGAATAAGGTACCCGATACAACCCAAATGAAAACTGCTCCAAAAATAATTGAAGGTAGTTCTACAGCCCGTAACATATGTTTCCCTTTTCATCAGTCTTTTCCCTCCATTCTGCTTTCAAAATATCAACGGAATATTGCCCGCTTTGTCCCTGAATACCAAATTATCCTTCCTATTTTTTTTTCTGAATGATCAATGCTCTCCACGAAATACCGGGGGACATAACCCATGCATGGCCAACCCGTATTTTTTTTCCCAAGGATTGATTCGCCTGCGAATGTAGTCCAAGGTAGTCCAAGGTTTGATCTCCACAAGTTTTTTTCAAGTTACGTAAGGTTGGTGATGATATTGATTATAGGAATTGCTTAATGTGCAAGTTCAGGTATCCCTACGCACTGAAACCCCTATTGCAGACTTCATTTATTTATGTGACAACCAGCAACCGATCTTTACCGGTACTTTGAGGTGACGTACGTCTGTTTTCGTGATGTGACATATTAAATTGAACTAGCGACTTACTTGCTAGGTGTTATATCTACAGATGTAAGTATACACGAATTATGAGACGTTTTTGCTGAAGGAGAATTAAATCTCTAAATCGAACTTGATAACGAAAGTGCGACAGGTGCAATTTACAACAACAACAATGACCACGTGCGTGATTCTTCAAACGTCCCAAAGCTATTCTGTTTGATAAAAGCTAACTGAAACTACCTTCCAAAGGAAATTTCAAATAGATTTGATGGAACCCTATAGCCAGACTTGGACTTTGTCGGGCTCAGGCGGGAGTGGGCGGGCAGAAACTATAAGCAAAGCTTTAGGCTGGTTGGTTAAAAACAAAATACTGTTTAGCATCATTTTTTAAAAATAAATCTGGGTAGGGAGGGAGAATTTTTAGTGGCCTGTGTGGATAAAATTATCAGTAAACCTTGCCTTAATAGTTGGGTTTCTGTTCTGAATAAAGTAGCTTGCATCCATCGTCCTTCCGCTCTGTTGTTTGCCTTTATAATTGGAGATTCAAAACGTTGGTTGGCTACAATTACCATAATAGACTTTAATGGAAAGCAGAATTGTCAGGTGTTAAACAAACCAGTCGTCTACTATATAATATATATTTCTGGGCGCTTAGAAGCAAAAATGTAAAAAGAAAAAACAGAATAAAATGCTGCTTACATGTACAATATGGCATTTAGTGAGGCAGCTCAATAAACTGTTGATCACACTGCTCTGACACATGTGCACATACTCGTGATATAACTGATAATTTTTTCTAGAATATTACAGAGCTGAGGGGTTCTAGCACCTCTGGTGCCTCATGTTTTTATTACTTTTACAGTGACAAATAATTTAGCATGTTTAATATTTTCTAAAATAAAATATTATTGAATGAGGTTAATTAATTATCTTATTACATAAGACGTCAAATGGCGTCATCATGGACTAGGAAGGGGCATCAAATGGCGTCACCATGGGGCAATGGTAGTAAGCCTCCATGGGGCAAAGAGTTCAACTGTATCACTTTTTTCTTCCTTCTAGTAATAATGCTGGCATAATGTTGCTAGCGATTGATTTCCTGCTCATAGTATCTTAATAATACTTAATTAGTTGACTATAAGAAGATAAATTTATGATGTAATTTGACTTTTTTGCCACTCACTTGAAGTTTGATGTATTGCACATTGATCAGCTGAGTAAATATCTGAAGTTATCATGATTATTGCTTGAAGCTTTGGCAATTGTCCATACACAATACGTGCATATGCTGCTTTGTGGCATAGTTGGTTCTATTTTGCATTATGATTTGCTTGCTGCCTGAATGCTTATTATCTATAACTTTCAGTTTTCCCAAAGAACTTACCTCCCTTCCAGATCTGCTGAAGGACCTGCTCATCTTCTGTGTTAACATTAACTCCCCATTCTAGGATTATTCTACAAACTTTTTACATTTACTGTTGTATTTATTCACTCTGGCATAGCTACCTGATTGACTGACTCATTTTAGCCAGGAACTAATTTGTCTACGTTTTAACCCAATGGATGATATATTCGTATAAATCATGCTGGAATAATTTTACCTGAGAAAATATAGAAATAAATATTATCTCATACTAGAATTGAATTTGTAAACTGGAAATTGTGACATTACAAAATACTTGATTGTACGATTATTGTCTCCAGCGAGAGCGTGATGGCCTGGATTACAAAATAAATGAAGGAGGGAGACCACCCAGGGGTCCTATAGCACCACAGCTCCTCAAGGAACAGGGGGAAAGTTCTGTTGACAAATTATCACCTTTAATGAAAAGGATTGTGTGAGTAAAACAATATGAACCCTGTGTATTTCTATTTCGCCTTACGAAGTAAAGGGGAGATATTGTGAGGGGGGGTGGGGGGGAGAGGATGTCGTTGTCGGTGTCCCCGGCCTGGAAATAATTAGGTTTTTGATTTAGCAAATTCAAAAAAAATCTAGAAAAATTCAGAAAAAATATTTTAAAACATAAAAAAAATATGGGGGGGTGGGTATTCTACCTGGGGGTACTACCCCTGGCGATTTCATGGGTGCTCTAATGTTAAAATCCCTATGATAGAGTTTTGCATTTAGCTGAAGTGCGCATGTACATGTGTACATAGAAAGTTTGCTGCAGTTGTCAGCTGTCATTGGATGATTATGAAACTTGGTAAACATGTTTCTTATGATTAGAGGATGTACCTGTGCTATTTTTGACGTGAAATATTAATTTTTATCTCGCCTTACGAAGTAAAGGGGAGATATTGTGAGGCGGAAAGAGGATGTCGGTGTTGGTGTCGGTGTCCCCTGCCTGGAAATGATAAGGTTTTTGGTTTAGCAAATTCAAAAAAAATCTAGAATATTTACAAAAAATATTCAAAAAATAAAAAAAATATGGGTGGTGGGTATTCCACCTGGGGGTACTACCCATGCTAAAATTACTATGATAGAGTTTTGCGTTTAGCTGAAGTGCACATGTACATATGTACTTAGAAAGTTTGCTACAGTTGTCAGCTGTCATTGGATGATTACAAAACTTGGTACACATGTTTCTTATGATTAGAGGATGTACCTGTGCTATTTTTGAGATGAAATATTAATTTTTCTTCAAATTATGGCAAATGATAGAGTTTTGCATTTAGCTGAAGTACACATGTACATCAAATTATGGCAAATGATAAAGAGTTTTCTGTTTAGCCTAATTGTACATGTAGAGGCTGTACATGTAGGCCTCTATATGTATACATGTACATCTGTACTTAGAAAGTTTGCTGCAGTTGTCAGCTGTCATTGAATGATTATGAAACTTAATACACATATTTCGTATGATTAGAGAATGTCCCTGTGCTATATAGGAGATGAAATATTGATTTTTGTTCAAATTTTGACTTCGTAATCTCAGTAATCTGCCAATGATAATGTACATACATGTACACCTATACATGAAAAGTTTGCTGAAGCTGTCCGCTTTCATTGGGTGAGTTTGACACTTGCTACCCAAGTTCATTGTTATTCGAGGATGTGCATGTGCTATTTAAGAAATATGACATTAAATATGAAATTTATTGCTCAAATCTACACCTGCTATAGTTTGCCCTAATCCTCCTTTGAGATTCTGCTGTGGACTAAAAATTCTCACCCTCTGGAGCCTCAGCCAATAGGTTACACTGCGCCTGCGCCAAAACGCACTTCCCCAAATCCTTTTTTCTTCCTACAGCCACAGCGTGTGGACGTCTTTAGAGAAAGCTCTGCTAGAATTAGATTTTTGTTTTTGCCTATCTTGATAGGGAAATTCAGTCTAGATTCAGATTATATACATTGTAAAAACAATGCCTAAACCACCGGGAATGCTAAGCGCTGCGAATCTTGCATACTATCTTGGTCACATTTGGATTCACATTCTTTGTGTTTTTCCTGCATAATTATTTATGCTATCGGAAAACTATGTGTCTAGAATGTATTTCTTGGGACGACCAAGCCTGGGTGATTATGCACAGGTCAGACGGGAATATTTATTGCAGGCCGCTGAGACGGCCACTCCAGGACAGGCAGCAAGCGGAGATTAATCTCAGAGTTGACAGGCAGTATCAACGAGGACATGCCGGATTGCCAGTCACCATTATCGCCTGTAATTCCGCCCAGTGGCCAGGACTTCCAGCCAAGCGGTACAGTCAGGCGAAGCTAGAACCCGTTTGACCAGCTCTCACCTAGGTGTGGTGCTATTCAACGGGCTTTCACTATTCTCGGACAAAAGAAGAAGACAAAGAAGTGGACCTATTGTACAGGAACAGCTTTTTATACGCTCGCCAAAAGGCGGACGTATTATGTGATGGCGGTTTCCGTCTGTCTTGCCGTCTGTCTGTCCGTCTGTCCGTCCCTCGTGTCCGGTCTATATCTGGGACAGTTTTCTATCTACAGTTCTAATTTTTGGTGAGTGTATACCCTACGGAGAGGCAATGTGTCGCGTACCAAAATGAAGGTCGAGGTCAGAGGTCAAAGGTCACTGGCCCTTAAAAAACAGGAAATTACTGAAGTGTTCGTGTCCGGTCTATATCTGTGAACGTTTTCTATCCATAGTTGCAATTTTTCGTGAGTGGATACACTAGGTGGAGACGATGTGTCGCATACCAAAATTGAAGTCGAGGTCAGAGGTCAAAGGTCACTGTTGCCTAAAATCAGGAAATCATTGACAGTTTTCTATCTATAATTCTAATTTTTGGTGAGTGGATGCCCTAGGGGGGAATGATGTCTTGCATACCAAATGTAGGTCGAGGTCAAAGGTCAGTGTGACAGAAAAATCAGGAAATCATTAAAATTTTCTAATTTTTTGTGAGTAGATTCAATAGTGGGAAATAAAGTGTCGCATACCAAAAAATAGGTCAAGTTCGAAGGTCAAAGGTCACTGAGACCCCAAAATCAGGAAATTATTAAAAATAGTTTTTTTGTGTCGGTAGATACATTAGGGGGACACGATGTGTTACCTACCAAAATATAGGTCAAGGTCACTGTGACCTCAAAATTGTGAAATTGCTAAAAATCATGACTTTTTGAGTCCATTGAGAAATTACTGGGAGCCGTTTGTCATGTACCGAAATTTAGATCCAAGTCAATAGTCTAGTACACTGTGACCCCAGAATCAAGGTCAAAGGTCAGTGTGACCTAAAAATCAGGAAATCATTAAAAATTACTAATTTTTTGTAAGTGGATTCAATAGGGCGAAATGAAGTGTTGCATACTAAAAGTTAGGTCAAGGTCAAAGGTCAAAGATCACTGTGACCCGCAAAATAGGAAATTGTTAAAAATAACATGTTTTTGTGTCAGTAGATACATTAGGGGACACGATGTGTCGTGTACCAAAATTTAGGTCAAGGTCAAAGGTCAAGGCCACAGATCCCAAAATCAGGAAATCATTAAAAAATAACTTTTTTCTGCCTGTACATACCAAAATGTGGGTCAAAGGTCAAGGTCAAGGTCACTGTGACCCCAAAATCAAGAAATTATTAAAAGTCACATTTTTCATATGCCTGTCGAAGTCGTGTATTGCGATGTTGTTCTGTCCATTCATTCATTAACATTTGTTCATGCGATATCTCTAGTTTCAAGGTATGGAATGGTTCCAAACTTACCTTACTCGCATGGCAGAGAGGAGCCATACATTTTGAGTTCAATTTGTCCAAGTTCAAGGTCGCAGTCCTTCAAAACTGAATCAAGTTTAGCTGACCATATATGTGTTAGGTTGGAATATTCAGAGTTCTCTCCCCTACATGTATATGGCATTTGTCCTAGAAAAGAAACCATACATTTACTAATTTAATGGGGAGAGGGGTCCTTTATGAACTTCATACCTGTTTATTAACTCAAGAACAAAGGTTTACTTCATCACTTCCTTCCTTCATGAAAAATTCTCTCGTCTGAAAGGAATCCATTTGCAGGAAAACTACTATTTTCTTGTGTTTGACTATTGTCGATTTCAGTGTGGGATATGTGAGCTCTCGGCTTTTGCTTCAGGTCAACTAGTTACCAAGAGTTAAGCTCGTTTTAGTTTATCATTCAATATAAGATATGTTACATTCTCAGAAGCACAAAATTGTAGGCTAGCTACCAATTAGAATCAAGGCTATTGATTCCAGATACACGGGCGTATATTGAAGCCCCTTGGGCTCTTGTTGTTATTGGGACAAAGGGACATATGGCCAGCCTAGCAGCTGACCTTGACCTTCACGCAGTCAAGATGAACCAGTCAAGATGGTGTACAAATAAAGTTGCTATGTGTTGTCGTTTACACCTGGATTTACGCTAACAACGACGGGAAATCATCGTCTCGAGTCTTCAAGTTTCTGTTGTCCAATTCCTTTCCCTCACTCTGAACTGTACAAGAAAAGTCTTAAATACTCTGGTGCGGTTCTATGGAATTCTTTAGAACCCGCAATGCAATGTGCTCCCTCAGTACGTTCTTTCAAACACATGTACATAAAGAACCTCAGTGACAGAAAATGATTGTTCAATCATTCAATTTTGTACTCTTCTCGTGACCATTCGTATGTATTCTCTGTATATAGTCATGGTAGTGCTCGTGTGCATATTGTATATTCTGAATTTGTGTTTTTGCCTGTGGGCCTCAGGGAAGATCAGCTTTTGCTGACTGAGTCAGATCATGTATTTGTTTACCCTCGTTAAATAAAGCTTATTATTATTATTATTTGGGAAGTATCCATTCTTGCTAAAATTTAGCGATAACATATAAATGGCTATCATGAATTCTTTCCGTCCATTTATTTCGTCTTATTGTGTTGTTGTTGTTGTTGTTCGCGTCATCATGTAAGTCGCGGAGTTATTTCAACACGTATTATTACACACGTTGCACACACTTGAATGTGCCTAACTGCTGTCCTGATAAATAAATGTTATCATTGTATTCGTTTATAAAAATCATGAGAGTCTATGAGAATTTGTGCGTATTTTTGGTACACAATTTTCCAAGAAATATTTCCCGTTTTTTATTACGAAGAAACTTAGATATATGTTGGTCTCTTAGAGTAACCATTCACTCGAAGTACAGGCTTTCATATATTGAAATCAGAATGGTTCTTTAATCAGTTACGATTTCTTAGACCTAGATTTGAAATTAATCTTAGTATTTAATTAATTTCTTCTTATTGCGAAATTAGGAATAGATCTGATGTGGGTTTAGGGTAGTGCATTGAAATTTTAAAGTCGCTTTTGGACATGGAGCTACCAGTTCTACTTCATCTGTGGCACTCCAGTAATGAATTAGAATGGTTAAAAATACATCTTGAATTCACAGCATTGGAATAAATCTCAAAAAATGGCATGAAAATTGACATTCCAAGATGGAGGAAAAATTGAAAGCGAAATACAATATGATAATAAGCTGCCAAAAATAATGAAAAACTATGAAAACATACGCCTATGGCAAATGGGAAGTGCCTGAATTGCAATTGTAAACTAAACAAGTGAACAAAATGTTAAATTAATTTTCAAAATAACCAGATGAAACTTGGCCCAGAACCCCTTCAAAACACCAAATGGTTGGGGCTCTTCGTTTGTTGAGGTAGATAACTCTACATCCTGTATCTAACGTATTTGCATGAGCTAGACCAGGAGGGTCTACAAGGAGGAAAGCACCAGTCCGTACTGAAATACTTTATTCAATGTAGGCTACTGTATCGATAATTTGACTCATCGGAACATTAATTGCAATAAATTTAAATTTGTGTACAGAAACACTTTTATTTTTTTCATTTAGCAATGTTTAAAAATAGGAATTTAGCTCTTAAAACTAAAGCTACCTGAAAAATGATATTTCCCTTGTTATAATTAGAACTGTACCCTTGAAAATCCTGACTGCACATGAAGTTTTCAAAAACATTGCTAAAGTTTTCATGCAATTCCGTGTGGAGGAGTTCTAGCTATCCGCATATGAAATGAAGCATGATAACACGAGTTTGGCATAAATATGTCACAAAATTTGCCATTCTATCCTTGTGATAAAGATAAACTGTACATCTGGGCCTATTTCTGGTTGCCGATTATTCTTCAGGACTGAAGAAAGTCACTTGGTGACTGCTCCGGTGAAGAAGAGTGAAGCAAAACCGCTTACTTTCTGCGCAAGGTGTTTGCAGATCGATCAAACATAAACTGATCATGTGTGTAAAGTATATATTTTGGGAATAATTTTCCTAGTTTTCGAAATATATTACAAGACAAGAAAATGTGATGGAAAAGATTGCAAAATATAACCGATCTTCAGAATGTGAACACGTGGTTAGTATAGTACCTTGAACTACGACCTTCATTCAACTTGGTTTGTGGCTCTGTACCATATGCAGTGGAAGGGAGGTAAGTAGGGCTAGGTATAAGTAGGAATTTGCAGAATTATCTCCCCTTTATTGTCGAGTTTTTGTCTCTCTCTCCAGACCCTCGCTGCGCTGAATATTCATTAAAGCAGACATGTGACTTTATACTGGAGATTTTTACACTGAGCTACTTGAAATAGGTATTCGAATTCATTTTCGAGGATAAATTTCACCCATTCTGCACAATATTGCAATCTAGCGAATATCGATCACAATCAGAATAAATGGCTTCACACGTTCATGTTGTTCGTTCATTGTGCAATAGGGAGTACAATTGATCAGACCATTTATTACCATATTCGAAAGCAGAAATATTAAAAATATGGCGATTGTGGAATATATATTCTACGTATGAAATCCTATATTCTCAATTTTTACTATTTTGTGTGCGAAATGGTTATGTTACAAATACTCATTTGAATTAATTTTACAAAATATGGTACGAATCTACGGGTCATTTTCACGCATGCGCAGAAAACAATTTGTTCAGATTCAAAACTCCAGGCTGGCGTGTTTGACTTGATCCACGGCAATCTTTGCATTACATGTGAGTATTTCCCTCCCAAATACACTAATGAGTACATGCTTTCGCGCAACAACGATACATTCTATCGATTTTATTGAAATTAGGCTTGAAGCAATTCCCAGGTTAAAGGATGGGGGCCGATTGTTCTGACAACACATTGTTTACTTCCGGTAAACCACCCTAGTGGGTTTACTTTCCCGGGAGGACAATCAGAATACTCTCGTCCTAGATGACATTAGTATTACGTAGACCTTCTCTGGCATTATGCCTGCACAAGTCTTATTCATTATATCGACTTCAGCAGATTTGTTACGTTCAAGACGGACATCCGACCTGGAGACGTTCTCTATCTAGCCACAGTCCAGTACAATCGACTCTATGGACTACGGCTTCATTCATTCATAGAGTGCTAATGATTTTCACCTACAGTCTTGTACTTTGCTTCGACGGACTTCGACCTCACCCTTGTCTATCTTAGCCGTCCCTCTTTTACTTGCTTCGTCCAAAACAGCTCTTTGGTCTACAGCATTGTAAAATTAAATTAATTTCTTTTATTCCTACGAAGTAGGCTACAGATCGCAAATTGTCCGGTAATGAGTGAGTGAGTCAGTCCATCCGAATCCTTTCGTCGGCAAAATAAGGAGAACCATTGACATTAGAACCATGATTTTTGGCATGAACGTGCATTAGGGCATTGTTACCAGCAAGTTCTGAGCTGACCGAATTCTGATGAAAATTTGATTTTTAATTATTTTTTTTATTATTTATTGATAGCTCAGCGACTGCACTGTCATGTCCATTGGGAACCATTGGCTGTATGTTTCACTGTATACATTGTATATAACACAGTACAAAACGTGATGGGATAATGAAATAGGAAATGATAATTTTCCATCATTTGTTAGTGCATTTATCTTCACTGCTATTACCAACATTACCATTACATTCTTAATACACAGAAGTAAGTATATCGTTATAGGTAGTAACTGTGGTCTTTAACGTGTATCCTATTTCACATTCAAAGATGTCATCACCCACCAAATCAGGCTTCAAATTTAGGTCATATTGCCACTGCTGGTGAAATATCCTACATCAACCAATTAAGTCAGACTGTGCAATAACCCAGCAGAACAAAGATAGATGTGGTATCCTTCAGATTAGCCTGTGAGCGACAATGATAAAAGTTTACTGAGGATGAAACAAAGCCATCCTGCAAGCCACCCAAGGAATTTACCAGCTTGTGTTGGGAAATTTTGTTGGTATCATGTAAGTTGTTTAGTAGTTTACTCATTCAAATCTCCATACCATATTTTCTGTTATTCAACAGACAAATTTCTTTACTGGTTTTAATTGTTTAAGTTTTACTGGGTTTCAACCGCTACAGATAGTAACATAGTACTGATACTGTAGAAAAGTATCACACTGGGATATAATTTAAACAAAAACATTACATGTGCAATTATGTCAAAATTTTTCTTGTCATTTCAAATTTTGATTCCTTGATTAAGGGATACAGAATCACTGGCACGGAGTGTGTTGGTGTGTCACAGATTCACATCAGCACTGGTAAACTATTCATTCAATCCCATCACTTTTAATCTTCAACAAAATATTCAATATTGTTTTAATCGAAAATTTCTGGTGATTTTTTATGAAAATCTCTGGTGATTCTGACTTGGGCTGCATGTGCCCATCTTAATATAGGCAGGATTTCAACTTGGGGCTGGGGGGGGGGGGGGATTGCCAAGAGCTCAGTGCCTGTCCTAATGCCTACCTTACTTCGTAGGTCCTGTGACGCATAGTCACACTGCCATGTTGAGAGATTAAAAATAAAATAAACTTAAAAATTATCTGCATAATTCTTACTTTCATAATTAACTGGATGATCATTTTATACTTTTGTGACGGACTTGTAAGTATGTGACCTCAATTTTATATTGATTCAGCATTGAACATTTATTTCATGGGTTATTAGGTAACACCATTGATTTCTTTATGAATCATTTGATTGGTCAGTTCCAGATTGTGGAATTATGGGGCATGTTCTTGGACTACGCCATTGCCTTCCTAGACCATGTTTCCTCTTCCACTTGTCCGTTATAGATCGTCCTTTATTTCAGATTCCGCAACGACACTTTGGGCTCCGTCTTTACATCGACTTGTTCTTTAACTCGGTTGGTTTCACTGCGTCTTGTGATTTGGAACGATAGACTCTACTACACTATGTGCTATGGTTTCATATGAGCCTCTACGATGTGTTCAAATCTTTATCGTCATTTGTCGTCCGCATCATTAGTACTCCGTTTCGGAAGTTATCATTTTCAGTGTTCATACTTATGTAAGTATCACGGGACAATCAAGTCTGGATATAACGTGTCGAGATGTGTCCATCTGCCAACGACTCAGGACCCAGACAGTAGTTCCTATATGAAGTGTCAACCTCCGTTTTTCACGGACGTCAACTCTGGAGTATGGATGCGTTACATTTGCGGATAGATGGCCTACTACTACCTTTGTGTCGGAGATGTTCGAGCTTACAAGTTTGGTGCTCTGTCTCTGTTATGGTCTCCATGTTACTTCATCCAGACAAACCTCCTGTACCGGACTGTCATTGGATCAAGTATTGTAGTGTTCCCAACCACTCTACCTTACCCTCTGCATGGATAGAGTTGTCAGGTTTGGATCCCTTTTCCTTCACCATCTGGTAGTCGGCGGCCGTTTACAGTTGGGAGTTTGACACCTGTCGCCACCACCCGTGTCATGATGACGTCGGTTTCATCGACTCGGGCCATCTACATCTCTCAGGATTGGTAAACCCCATCGATTTACTAGACGCAGACCTTCACATACCCATTCATCCTCGTCGATTTCATCGCTGTTTCTCCCTTTTCGGAGTCAACATCGCATCATGATTTTTCATCAGTATCTCAAAACCAATCATGGCGTTCCTGCATCTATGGATATTCATATCGAGGTATACACAGTCGACATCTTGGTTTTTCCCTCACCCGCAGAAGTCAGAGTTGCTACCAGCGCAATGTCGTCACTTCATCGGGGCAGTCTTCGACTCAGTCCATAAGTTGACACAACCTCTAGAAGACCGCAGGACCAAGCTTCAGACTATGGTTCCAAGTTTTTGCTTCACCTTCACAGCACTCAAGCTTTGGCAGAGTCTTTTAGGTCAACTCACATCCACTCAAGACCTCACTCACTACGGTCGTCTCCAAGTTCGGCCTCTGCAATACCACCTACAGGGATATCTTCAGATGTCATTCTTCAACCCCCTGGTCCGGTATTGACGTCTCTACATCCACATCTGATTGGGTGGCAATCCTGTTACAATGTCATGCGGGGAGTACCCCTTGTACCGTCAGCTCCACTACACCATCTCTACACCAATGCGTCCGGGATAGGTTTGGGAGCCCATCTAGACGACCTAGAGATGTCCGACAGATGTCGACATCGGATGCTAATTTTCATATCAACCTCTTGGAAATGAAAGCTGTCATCTGTGCAGTCCAGCATTGGAGTCATCTACTGGTGAATTCGTCTCGTCCCATCATCAACAGACAATTCAACTGTCCTTGTTCATACCAACAAGATGGGTACCACCGGATCCTTCCCAACATTCCGTCTGGTTTGGACCCTCTTTGACTGGGCTTTGCAACATCACTGCCACATGCGTGCTCGTCATGTCCCAGGTCAGCTCTATGTATTAGCAGATCATCTGTCTCGCCAGACACTGTACTACAGACCGAATGGCAACTGCATCCAGAAGTCTTCCAACACATCACCAGCATCTGGGAAACCCTCTGATCGACCTGTTTGCGACAAGGAACAATGCACAGCATTCCCTATTCGTCAGTCCGGTTCTGGACCCTCGAGTCTACGCCATCGATGCCCTATCGGTCAACTGGCACAAATTTCTTGCATACGCCTACCCACCCATTGCCTCACTGCAGGAAGTACTACAGAAGATTGTTCAACACGACTGCATCATTCTTCTCATTGCTCAGTGGTGGCCTCGTCGACCGTGGTTTTTCCGGCCCTGATCCCTCTACTCACCGCCTTTCCACGTCGCCTACCAGTTTGGGCCAACCTGTTAAGCCAATCCTGCGGGATACCCCATCACAACCCTCAGTGGCTCAACTTATACGTCTGCAGATTACCAAGTGCACCCTCACAGACCAAGGATTTTCAGCAGATATTGCAGAGATGATGGTTTCACCCAACCGATCTTCCACATCACAGCACCAGTCTAAGTGGAGATTTTTCGTCTCATGGTATCGACGTCGAGGCTCCGATCCCGACACTGCTTTCTTCTTCACCTGCACCAAGATAAGAAGTTCAAAAGCAGCACTATTGAAGGGTACCGATCAACCTTGGCCCGGGTTCTACGTTTATCTGCTGGCATTGACATTAGCCTGGATCCCAATATCTCTGCTCTTCTACATGCCTGTGCATTACAGTCACGTCGTTCCCGACAACTATTACGAAGTGGGACATTGGTGTGGTTTCTCAGCGCATACCTTCGCCCACCACCCTTTGAACCATTACAGTCAACCTCGATGAAAGCTGTTCCCTACAAGACTGCCTTCCTAGCGGCCTTCGCCCTGGCGTCTAGAGTATCTGAGCTTCATGCCTTGGAAAGGAAATCAATGACTTGAACGGCAGATTGGGCACGCATATCCTTCCACCTGTTAATAAGTTCATCGTCAAGAGTGAGACTGTACGACAAGGACCTTGTGCTTAACGTCTGTATTCCATCCCTGCATTATCAGATTTGTTCAAGGACTTGATAACGACATCTTACTGTGTCTAGTACGAGCAATACGTCACTACAGCCGTACCAATCCTACCAGAGGTTCTTGTCGACTACTGATGCTCTCTCTTCTCCCTAGGGCTACTCAAGACATTACCAAGAATATGGTGGCCTCCTGGTTGAGCAAGACCATTTATGGACATACGAATTATCCCTTTATGGCCAGTGTTCCTGTACGAGCAATACGTCACTACCTCAGCCGTACCAACCCTATTAGAGGTTCTTGTCAACTACTAACTGCTCTCTCTTCTCCCAAGGGCTACTCTTGGTTGAGCAAGACCATTAAATGGACATACGAACTATCCCTCGATGCCCCCCCCCCCACTGCTAGCCTCTGCATCTTCTCATGAAATACGAGCCATCGCAACATCATGGCCTTTATGGAAGAACGTATCGCTGGATGACATTGTCCAAACCTGTGCTTGGAGTGCCAATTCCACGTTTACAGATTTCTATCTGAGAGACTTGTCAGTACAAACAGACAACCTGACCATGTTAGGGCCGCTCGTTGCTGCCCAACATGTAGTCGCCTAGTCTTCAAAGAAAAAAGAGGGGGGGGGGGGCAGTACCGATCTCAAGCCGACCGACCAGTCTGCAAGATGGTTAAGAGTCACGGCATATCGGTAATCGCCAATACCAGCCAAGCCAGCTATCAAGACCCCGACACTAGTAAATACAGTGAGTATAAATGTATTTATTTTCTAGGTAAATCTAGTGTCGGACATTCAAGAAAATTTCATAGTAAGAAATTGGCGATTGGAGCATATCGTTGGTACCCTAGTATTCGGGTTCAGAAGCCTCGGTCCTTATACCCTTCTTACCGTCTTACTAGAAATTGCCCCTTAGCCCCTACAGTGCTTTACGCCCAGGGTTTACTAACGGGTTTACTAACGGGTTCAATTCACGGTACCATGCATCTCTGATCATCTCAGCGGTTACAGCCACACTTCAACAAATCCGAGGCCCACCTCCTACTGTTGGTAGTGGGCAAACAATAGCAGGTGTAGATTTGAGCAATAAACATTAAACATTTATAAACAATGTTGGTATTTATTATCAAATCAAACCTGCTATAGTCTTGACTGCCCGACCCAGCCACCCCGCACTCTTCTCGGCCTTGCACGCATCACGCTTATAGGCTTATACAAGAAAAAGGATTTGGGGAAGTGCGTTTGGGCGCAGGCGCAGTGTAACCTATTGGCTGAGGCTCCAGAGGGTGAGAATTTTTAGTCTACAGCAGAATCTCAAAGGAGGATTAGAGCAAACTATAGCAGGTTTGATTTGATAATAAATACCAACATTGTTTATAACTGTTTAATTTTTTGTACTTTGTACGTTTCCATTGATAAGGTTTTTTGTTGGGCAAAAATTTGCATGTAGATCTGTACATGGAAAGTTTGCTGAACCTTTCGTGGGATAATTATAAAACTTGGTGGACATGTTTCATGTTTTCCTTGGTCAGACCTGTCCAGCATTAATCCCACACGGGACTGACCTATCCAGCAGTAATCCCAAATGGCACTGGCCTATCCAGCAGTAATGCCACACAGAACTGACCTATCCAGCAGTAATCCCATATGGGACTCAACTATCCAGCAGTAATCCCAGACCAGACTGGCCTATCCAGCAGTAATCCCACATGGGTGCAGTAATCCCCATGGGGCTGGCCTATACAGCAGTAATCTCGCACGGGACTGACCTATCCAGAAGTAATCTCTCGCACTGGACTGCAATATGCAGCAGTAATCCCACACGGGACTGGCCTCCCCAACAGTAATCCCAAACGGGATTGCGTATGCAGCAGTAATCCCATACGGGACTGACCTATCCAGTAATAATCCCTGACGGGACTGGACTATACAGCAGTAATCCCACTTGGGACTGGACTATCCAGCAGTAATCCCACTTGGGACTGGACTATACAGCAGTAATCCCAGATGGGACTGGCCCATCCAGCAGTAATCCTACACATGACTGGCCTATTCAGCAGTAATCTCACATGAGACTGAACTATCCAGCAGTAATCTCACACTGGACTGCCCTATGCAGCAGTAATCCCACGGCACTGACCTTTCCATCCGTACATGGAATTGACCTATCTGGCAGTAATCCCACATGGAACGACTGATGTTATTGTCTGTACCAGATAATCTATTCCAGATATTATTGTCTGTACTACACCATCTATTTCAGACGTTATTTGTTTGCTCTGTATTTATGCCTTCAATACTGCTGCAGCTTTGGCGGATGACCCCGCAAGGCGATATGTTGGGGTTCTGAGAATGCTTGTTGTCCAAATTATGGCAAATGATGGGGTTTTTGGTGTAGCAGAAGTGTACATGTAGGCCTGGTACATGTATACTGTACATAGAAAGTTTGCTGCAGTTGTCAGCTATCAATGGATGATTACGAAACTTGGTACACATGTTTCTTAGAATTAGAGGCTGTACCTATGCTATTTTTGAGATGAAATATTAATTTGTGTCCAAATTATGAAGTTTTGGACTTAGTAATTTGCCAATTATAAGGTTTTTTGTCAGACAAAATTGTACTACTGAAAAGTTTCATATGATTAGAGGATGTCCCTGTGCTATTTAGGAGATGAAATATTAATTTTTGTTCAGATTTTGAGGATTTCGTCTTAGTAATCTGCCAATGATAATGTACATAGATGTACACCTATACATGGAAAGTTTGCTGAAGCTGTCGGCTTTCATATGAGTTTGACACTTGCTACACAAGTTCAATGTGCTTAATGTGCTATTTAAGAAATATGACATTAAATATGAATTTTTGTCCTAATTATCGCAGTTTAGACTTGACATGTAGATCTGTACATGGAAAGTTTGCTGAACAATTCGTGGGATGATTATAAAACTTGGTGGACATGTTTCATGTTTTCCTAGGTCAGACCTATCCAGCAGTAATTCCACACGGGACTGACCTATCTAGCAGTAATCCCAAATGGCCCTGGCCTATCCAGCAGTAATGCCACACGGGACTGACCTATCCAGTAGTAATCCCATACGGGACTGGCCTCTCCTGGAGTAATCTCACATGGGACTCACTGACTATCCAGAAGTAATCTTGCACTTGACTGCCCCATGCAGCAGTAATCCCACACTCAACTGACTTATCCAGCCATAATCCTACGTGATACTGACCTATCCCACTTTAATCCCACATAGGGCTAGCTATCCAGCAGTAATCCAACAAGGGACTGGCCTCCCCGGCAGTAATCCTACACGGCCTCGTACGAGTCTCACCTATCCAGCAGTAATCCTAAACGGGACTGGCCTATCTAGCAGTAATCCCACATGGGACTGACCTATCCAGCAGTAATCACATATGAGACTCATCTATCCAGCAGTACGGTAATTCCAGACGGGACTGGCCTATCCAGCAGTGATCCCACCCAGGACTGGTCTATCCAGCAGTAATAACTCACAGGACTGGCCCATCCAGCAGTAAGCCTACACAGGACTGGCCTATCCATCTATCCAGCCGTAATCTCGCACTGCACTGCCCTATGCAGCAGTAATTCCACGGCATTGACCTACATGTATCTGGCAGTAATCCCACATGGGACTGATGTTACTGTCTGTACCAGATAATCTATTCCAGAAATTTTTGTCTGTACCAGATCATTTATTCCAGGCATTATTGTCTGTACCGTATCATCTAAGTCAGATGTTAATATCTGTACCAGATAATCTATCAGATGTTTTTGTCTGTAGCAGATCAAACATTGTCTATACCAGATGTGCATGTGTTATTTGTGGCATGAAATATTAAGTTTGGCTAAATTATTGCGGTTTAGACTTCATACTTTTGCAATGATAATGTTTTTCTTAGGCGAAAATTTACATGTACACCTCAACATAGAAAGTTTGCTCTACATGTATGCTCGCAATTTCTGCTGCAGCTTCAGCGGATGACCCCCGCAAGACAAGATGTTGGGATTCTCAGAATGCTTGTTTTCCTTGTCATCAATTTAAATTAATTGTTTATTTTTTAAACGGTTTGTACTCCATGTAAGAATCGCGAGAATGCATACAATAGCCAAGTCTGGGGACAACAATATGTCTAGACTTGAGCCTTTTCAGTTGCACAAAAACTCAGACAATAGCTTCCTACATGCAGTATCTACCTTTTATCGATAAAGGAGGTCATATATTGCCTTGTCACATTTCTTCTGTTTTGTTGCGGATATTCAGATATTCTAAATGCCATGAAAAAAAACCAGATCAAAAGGTTACTGTGGCTCCTAAGCCATACATGTTTTAAAAAACCTTGCTTTCCAACCAATCATACACTCGAGCACCTTGGACAGTCCGACTGTGAGTAGGTTGACGGGGTGCAGCATTGGTTTTCATTGGCTGTATTATCACAGGTCTGCCTACTTATATATTAGGCAGTGGTTTTCTCTGCATGAATAATGAAATTCACTGAACAGTGGATAACTTACATGTACATTTTATTTATTTTATATTCTAACATGCTCCACCTTATAGCCGTGCGCTGACTGGTCCACATCTCAAAACATGTATAGAGATTATCACATGATAATCTTCGTTTGTTTTTTGTGATCTCTTTCATTCACGTGCCGAACTGGTGACGTCTCATTCTTGTGACGCAGTGCTACAGCGTCGATTGATTCATTCGTTGCGCAGTGGGCGGAGTTCACACAGCTGCATCTTGTGAACGGACAGCAGGGCGCAAGCATGGCCTGCAAATCAGTCACGAAATTCTCCCATCAACACGGGATAAGTTTGCAGCCAGTCGTTTTTTTTATTGACGGTCTGAAACTAAACATCGAAAAATTATTACACGATAATATTCACTAATGCGGTCATTAACTCCTAATTAAAACATAGTATTGCCATTATCCAATAGCTGAAATCCTATTAAATAAAAGTATCAATGTGAGACTATGAATATTCAACAAAGATCATGCCTTCATTACCTACATGTAGCTGACATCATTTTTGTCCTCCGCGAGGACTTGGAAATGCTAGCCGTCCGTCCGTCCGTCCGTCCGTCCGTCCTTCCGTCCGTTTTGCCGTCCGTCCTTCCGTCCGTTTTTCCGTCCGTCCGTCCGTCCCACATCTTGTGAATGCGATATCTTGAGAACAATTCGACCAATCGACTTCAAACTTGAGAAGGTGCTTCACATCAGTTAGACGGCCATTGGTATTGATTTTCACTGAGGACGTAATCCAAGATGGCCGCCATCGACCATATTGGATTCTGTCCATCCCACATCTTGTGAACGCGATATCTCAAGAACAATTCGACCAATCGACTTCAAACTTGAGAAGGTGCTGCTTCACATCAGTTAGACGGCCATTGGTATTGATTTTCACTGAGGTACGTAATCCAAGATGGCCACCATCGACCATATTGGATTCTGTTCGTCCCAGATCTTGTGGACACGATATCTCGAGAACAATTCACCAATCAACTTCAAGCTTGGGAAGGTTCTTAACGTCAGTCAGACAGCCATTGGTATTGATTTTCACTGAGGTATGTAATCCAAGATGGCTGCCATTGACCATATTGGATTTTGTCCATCCCACATCTTGTGAACACGATATCTCGAGAACAGTTCGACCAATCGATCAACTTCAAACTTGAGAATGTGCTTAGCATCAGTTAGATGGCCATTGGTATTGATTTTCACTGAGGTACGTAATCCAAGATGGCTGCCATGGACCATATTGGATTCACTCCGTTCCACATCTTGTGAACGCGATATCTCAAGAACAAATCAACCAATCGACTTCAAACTTGGGAAGGTTTTTCACATCAGTTAGACGGCCATTGGTATTGGTTTTCACTGAGGTACGTAATCCAAGATGGCTGCCATGGACCATATTGGATTCTGTCCATCCCACATCTTGTGAACACGATATCTCGAGAACAGTTGGACCAATCGACTTCAAACCTGAGAATGTGCTTCATATCAATACCGACGGTCACGGATGTGCAAAGGGAAGCAACTTTACCAACGTCACGGCAGAGGGCGTGACGGCTTGGGGGTCAGATCGAAGATTGTTAACATGGTGGATCAAAGGAAATTGATGCAAAACGGTTTCCAGTTCGATAAATGGGCGGTCAAAATGAAATTAAAACAGATGTACTGCAGAGTGACTATCCTAACATATTGACAGACACACGAGGCGCTCTTGTTGTATGATGTAAGATATATATTTCTAGTCCAAATGAATTGAAGAATCTGGTATGTTCTTCTGTGACGTCGATCATTCGCTATGACGTTGCAACAATCCATATTGTGATGACGCCACTCGCGATACCATTGTTGGCGGTCCAAATAACAAACGTCACAAGAGAACGTCATAATACAAATGTATCAAAATGTATATATTCGTAGCGTCGCAAGCTGTCGTATGGCTGCAGGATAAATCTGACCCCCTCTGCACTCCTCCCTCTACCGGTATGTCAGCAAAGTTGTTCCCCTTTACGTATCCATGACCGTCGGTATTAGACGGCCATTGGTATTGATTTTCACCGAGGTACGTAATCCAAGATGGCTGCCATTGACCATATTGGATTCCATCCGTCTCGGATCTTGTGAACGTGATATCTGGAGAACAATTTGACCAATCGACTTAAAACTCGAGAGGGTGCTTCACATCAGTTAGACAGCCATTGGTATTGATTTTCATTGAGGTAGTATGTAATCCAAGATGGCTGCCATTGACCATCTTGCATTTCACTCACCCTTATTATACCCATCTGTGTTGTGAACGCGATATCTTGATCTATTCCACCCATCGATTTATAAACCTCACCATCCACAAATCCATATACAACTACAGATTTACATTCCAGTGTTACACTACCCATTACCATGATTACTGCTTCCCAAACCTCCTCAAATTGTCTCAACAATTCCAGATAAACGTCTCTTTCCACATACACATATCCACTTTCCAAGTTATATTTAAGGAGATATTGGAAGCGTATATGCTGCATGCTCTCAAACAGGCTACTTGGCGGAGGACCTGCTAGCTACTCAGCTTGTAATGTTGAGTTTGCACAGATTGCAATGTTTACATGGAGTTACTAAATTGTATTAAAAAGAACAAGATATAGATGTAAAGTGTATGTATGAGTATATCTCAAAAATAACCTGATTCACTGTTGTTTGTAAGAACTACACGTATGTTTTGACAAAACAAACCGTTCCACAGCATTTAAAGGTACTGTGCCATTGAGCATCGATGATGCAGGCCTTGAAAATCACTGGACCCCAAACTGACAATATAATAGAAAAACACAAAATTCTGACTTCTGTTATCTCTTGTATAATCACTGATGTTGTTTTGCTCTGTGGGGCTTCTGAGGATTGGCATCAATTGGGAATAGGACCCTGTCTGTGAGGTCCCAGGTGTGAAAAGAATTAGGTCCCAGGCATTGTGATATGACTGAAATATTGTTGAAAGCAATGTTAAGTTTGTATTCACTCACTCACTCACTCTTGTTCTTGTTTTCAGGGGTTCCGTGTTGTCGTGTATATCAGGGATATTTTATGGAGTCAGCTTTACTCCAGCAATATATGTCCAGGATAAGGTTGAAGGCTCTAGTCAGAATGGTTAGTGATCAATGGAAAAACCATTTTATCATTTTTGCTGTTCTAGATAACAGGATGATATGAGGAGAAAAGAAGGCACTTGATTTCACATTGACACCATTGTGAAGATAGTAAATGTTCTGTGGTACCGGTGGTGGGTAATATATTACAGTGCATACCTGTTTTGATGGAGCAGACCTTGACTGTCCTCGTTCATTCGCATTTTTTATCTGATTGTGGGATATATTCAAAACTCTAAATGATTCTATCCAAGAAGTGAACCTTCCCACCCGGATATATCGAGATGAAGAAATTGATGATTAATAGAATTTACAATTACGTTGAAATTAAGGTAATATGTTTTATGTAGCACAAATATAAAAACGACCATTCAATTTTGCAGAACAAAACTGGCAATTTTGGATAAAACCCGGGAGGGGGGGGGGGGGATGCATAGGTTAATGTTTTGGATTGCTCGATATAGAGCTGTGATTTATTGTTTGTAATTCCGACTTGTTCTCTATCTTTCAGGCCTAGACTATGTCTTTTCTCACTTCTCTGGTATTTTTGCCACGAGTGTAGCTCTCTTCGTGATATATGCTGCATACATGCGGAATATCCCTAAAGTTTACCCCAAGGCCATACTGCCAGGGATCATATCTGGTGCCATGTGGGGAGTAGCGACAGCATGTTGGTTTGTTGCCAACAAAGTCTTATCTGAACCAGTCTCATTCCCAATTGTCACAACAGGACCAGGGATTGTGGCATCCCTCTGGGGAGTGATTGTCTTCAAGGAAGTTAGGGTATGTGTGTGTATAAACTACAACATCTGGTATAGGTAATCCCTGTGTGGATAATCAATTTGATCGAACATCTCCAGGATGAGACAACGATGCGTGTCTGCAGTCAATGCAAGCTTGCTAAACACCCGTTCTTTTAATTTAAGAAGGTACCAGTGTCCATGTGCTTCTAAATATTCCTACTACAACATGAGCTTTTATGATCCAACAGGAGAACTTAGACAAATGACAAGCCTGTCAATGCTGTAGTCAAAATTGCTTAACAAATTTGGTCGAATTAGTCATATTGTTTCAGTCATCTTCAGGGATAAATTATAATTTAATTATATTCTTATAATAATATAATTAATCATATTGTGTCTGCCTGAATATTGATTTTTCATGATATTTATTCTTTCATGATATTTATTCTTTTCTTATCTTTTCAGGGTCGGAGAAATCTACTTCTGCTTGGTTGTGCATTCTTGCTGACATGTAGCTGTGGGATTGTATCTGGTTTCTCCAAGAGTGGATAATGACTGGTGTTATTCTATATGTATGATATGTGAGATTGGTGTACGTGATAATTCACCAGTTATAGATTTCACTCTGACATATAATGTATCTTGTAGAACAGAAAAAGAGAGATTAATTCACTGTGATATTTTTAGAATCATATTTTCATGCGAGTCATGAAAGTTGAGTATTTGTTTACTCAGTGAAAAATGAACAATGTTGACAGTGATTTATAAGTTACTGGTCATCTCTCGTGGTGATTATTGAGGCGAGTCCGGTCCGTTAGCGGCGGGGAGAAGTGGATTTTAGTTTGTTCTTCACAACATGGACGGTATGTTTTCCCAAGAAAAGCACACTTTACTATAAAGTTTCCACAAGCATTTTGTCTGCTGTTCATTAGGAACTACACAAGACACTGGAGATAACCAAAAATGGTGAAAAAACAATTACTAATATTGTGTATTTCAATGACTATTGTTATTCATATAAACCCATATATTGTAAAACACTTCTTCAGTTATTTTTGCATTTTTGAACCCTGTAAAAACAAATCAACGGCAGCTATATCACATCACTAATTGACCCACATGAGGCTCTAGAATGTGCCAAAGGAAGTCTAGTTTTTATACGCCCGCCAAAAGGCGGACGTATTATGTGACGGCGGTTTCCGTCCGTCTGTCCGTTCCTCGTGTCTGGTCAATATCTGGGACAGTTTTCTATCTACAGTTCCAATTTTTGGTGAGTCGATACCCTACGGGGAGACAATGTGTCGCGTACCAAAATGAAGATCGAGATCAGAGGTCAAAGGTCACTGGCCTAAAAAACAGAAAATCACTGAAGTGTTCGTGTCCGGTCTATATCTGTGAATGTTTTCTATCCACAGTTGCAATTTTTTGTGGGTGGATACGCTAGGTGGAGATGATTTGTCACATACCAAAATTGAGATCGAGGTCAAAGGTCACTGTTGCCTGAAATCAGGAAATCATTGATCATTGACAGTTTTTATCGAGCCCGTAGCTTTAGCTGCGATATACATGTAGGTGCCACAATGATGTCCGTCTGTCTGTCTATCTATCTGTCTGTCTATCTGTCTATCTGCAGGACCAAGTAAATGTTAAAGTTTGATCCTAAGGCCTGCCCGACCGCCGAACCCTCATATTTCAGATGCTTACATCGGGCTACACATATTGAACCCATCCACTAGCCTCGGGGAGCATGTCCCCACCCCTGGGACCCCAGGACCAAGTAAATGTTAAAGTTTTTGACTTAGAAAATTCCTGTCCACAGCTTCTCTGCCTCACCTATGTCTCCTAAACTAAGGCCAGCCCGACCCCCCGAACTCTCATCTATTCCAAATGCTTACATCTGACTACATTTATTGAACCCATCCACTACCCTTGGGGAGCATGTCCCCACCCCTGACTCCAGGACCAAGTAAATGTTAAAGTTTTGGACTTGTTAAATTCCTGTCCACAGCTTCTCTGTCTCCTAAACTAAGGCCAGCCCGACCCCCGAACTCTCATCTATTCCAAATGCTTACATCTGACTACACTTATTGAACCCATCCACTACCCTCGGGGAGCATGTCCCCATCCCTGGGGTATGGAGCCCCACCCCATATCTCCTAAAGTAAGCTTTGCCTGACCCCATACCCTTATACAGTTTGGGAGCTCAGATCATCCTGTACACTTATTCAACCCATCCACTAACCCCGGGAGCATGTCCCCACCCCTGGGGCACCGTGACCCACCCTATATCTTCTAAACTAAGCATCGCCCGACCCCATACCATCATATTTTCCCACAGCTTACATGATCCTACACTTATTCAACCCATGCGCTACCCACGAAAGCATGTCCCCACCCTCGGGGCACTGTGCCCCACCATCCATAAACTAAGCTTCGCCCGATCCCATATCCTCATATTTTCCTGAAGCTTACATCATGCTATAATTATTCAATGCATTGCCCAACTCCATACCCTCATATTTCAATTTCTAATTTTACATCTCTTATATGTGATACTAACCTGTTATTAGGCATGAGGTGCAGTGTACATTGTATATACAGGCATACATACCAAATCAACTATGTACTATATTCCTTTATAGTATTTACTAAAAGTTTGGTGACATTATTTTATTTCAGAAGTACAATATCAAAATAACCGGCGGGGGAATCCCGCAGTACCGAATCCCTTTTAGTTTTTAATTTCGTGTCACCTTAAAATTCTGGTTGACCCTAAAGCTTTTGCACAACCATACTCTGTGTCCACACATTTAACTTACTATATTAATTAAAAGTGAGTTTGAATCAGTTTGTGATGTCTGTCTTTACCAGTGCACATTATTATGGAGCATTACAGTATGATTGGACACAGTTGTCATTGTATTCTTTTATTTGCATACAAATGTGAGGGTTTACCACAGTGCTGGTGTCCCATTGCATACTGGAAATGATAGTTTTACTCCAACTATTAGCTTTGTTTGTTCACATATCATCACACAAAGTTACACCAAGAACGTGCTCCAAATTGCACACCTATTGTTCCTAACTATACATGTACATGTATTCATCAGATCTATACAATGGGATGTGTATTACTTTCGGAAAAAAATGTAATCTTTATTTTAAGTTTTATACTATAGTTCCTCCTTCAATCCAACCTCAACATCGCTGATATAGAAATCATATTTCTTAATAAATGTATTGTTATTTTTTAATGATGTGCATTGCCAATGATGTGCAACCTCAAATGATGTGCCACCCTGAAGGGCTCGATCTTTTTGCGAAGCTGCATGTCTATTAATAGTTCTAATTTTTGGTTAGTCGATGCCCTTGGGGGGAACGATGTGTTGCATACCAAATGTAGGTCGAGGTCAAAGATCAGTGTGACCGAAAAAAATCCTAATTTTTTGTGAGTGGATTCAATAGGGTGGAAATGAAGCGTCGCATACCAAAAATTAGGTCACGGTCGAAGGTCACTGTGACCCCAAAATCAGAAAATTATTAAAAATAACATTTTTTTGTGTCAGTAAATACATTAGGGGGACACGAAGTGTCACCTACCAAAATGTAGGTCATGGTCAAAGGTCAAGGTCACTGTGACTCCAAAATCGTGAAATTGTTAAAAATCATGATTTTTGGGTCCATTGAGAAATTACGGGGAGCCGTTTTGGCATGAACAAAATTTAGATCCAGGTCAATAGTCAAGGTCACTGTGACTCCAAAATCAAGGTCAACGGTCAGTATGACCGAAAAATCAGGAAATAATTAAAAATTACTACCCCAAAATCAGAAAATTATTAAAAATAACATATAACATTAGGAGGACACGATGTGTCACATACCAAAATGTAGGTCATGGTCCAAGGTACTGTGTTAGAAATATGTGTGTGCATGTGTGAGTGCATGTGAGTTATGTTTGATAATATATAACTTTTGTGTTTATCCAGAGGGCCTCGAGGGAGAACAGTCTTCTGACTGATTGTTGTAACCCTCAAAAAATATAGAATTTATTATTATTATTATTACCCCAAAATTGTGAAATTGTTAAAAATCATGATTTTTTGTATCCATTTAGAAATTAGGGGGAGATGGTTTGTCATGTACCAAAATTTAGGTCAAGGTCAAAGGTCAAGGTCACTGTGACCCCAGAATCAAGGTCAAAGGTCAGTGTGACTGAAAAATCAGAAATCATTAAAAATTACAAATTTTTTGTGAGTGGATTGAATACGGGGAAATGAAGTGTTGCATACCAAAAATTAGGTAAAGGTCGAAGGTCAAAGGCCACTGTGACCCCAAAATCAAGAAATCTTTAAAAATTACTTTTTTGTGTGTCAGTAGATACATTAGGGGGACATGATGTTTCACATACCAAAATGTAGGTCAAGGCCGAATGTCGAGGTAACTGTGACCCCCAAAATCATGAAATTCATAAAAATCATGACTTTTATTGTCCATTGATACATTGAAGACGATGTGTCGTGTACCAAAATTTAGGTCAAGGTCAAAGGTCAAGGTCGCCGTGACCCCAAAATCAGGAAATCATTAAAAATAACTTCTTTCTGCCAGTAGATACATCAGAGGGACATGATGTGTTACATTCCAAAATGTGGGTCAACGGTCAAGGTCACTGTGACCCCAAAATCAAGAATTCATTAAAAGTCCTATTTTCATATGCCTGTCGAAGACGAGGTCGTGTAATGCGATGTTGCGTTCTGTCCATTCATCCATTAACATTTGTTGTCCATGCGATATCTCTAGTTTCAAGGTATGGATTGGTACCAAACTTTGAGTATAACTTACTCACATGGCAAAGAGGAGTCATACATTTTGAGATCAATTTGTCTTATGTCAAGGTCACAGTCCCCCAAAACTGAATCAAGTTTAGCTGACTATATGTGTAAGGTTGGAATATTCAGAGTTCTCTCCCCAACGTCATGTATATGGCATTTGTCCTGTGGAGTCTCCCATGTTTGAAACAGCTACATTTAGTTAAACTGTTGTGAAATAAAAACCATACATTTACTAATTTAACGGGGAGAGGGGTCCTTTATGAACTTCATACCTGTTAACTCAAGAACAAAGGTTTACTTCATCACTTTCTTCTTCCGTCATGAAAAATTCTCTCGCCTGAAAGGAATTCATTTGCAGGAAAACTACTATTTTCTTGTGTTTGACTATTGTCGATTTCAGTGTGGCTTATGTGAGCTCTCGGCTCTTGTTTCAAGGTCAACTAGATACCAAGATTTAAGCCCATTTTAGTTCATCATTCAATATAAGATGTGATATTTGTTACATTCTCAGAAGCACAAAATCGTAGACTTTTCTCTGGATTGCTAGCTACCAATTGGAATCGAGGCTATTAAACAACCTTGAAATTTGGACCAATGTAATTCCAGATATACGGGCGTATATTGAAGCCCTTTGGGCTCTCAGTTTTATTTCTGAGTGGGTGGGGTTGGTGGGTGATGCCACCGGACCTCCCTAGCATTGTGCGCTTACGGGCCTGTGAGTGACTTGCTGCTGGTATGTGTTCTACTCCTATCCAGCATTGTTCTTTTTGATTAACCCACCTTGCCACCTTTCACCAAAGGTGGGGCAATACATGTATGAACTAACCGAAAAGAGGCGAGTATGGCTAACTATACCCTTGCCACGTGACTGTAATGCTACACACTAGTAACTATGGTAAATTCAGTACATTGACAAAATAACAAAAAATACACCATATTTTAGACTTGGAACTGCATGGGTGTCAGAGTGGCTCTTTGAGGGTTCCTATGGTGGCTGTGCTTGGGATAGGCCGAGCTCTCTGTGCCCTAGTCGTCGGCCTTGGTGGCGGCTTGGATGCATGGTTGGCCTATGGAGGCCGATGATTGAGACGGGGAGGGGTCAGTCTTCATGGGAAAGAGCAACCGCTGTGGGCCTCATTGAGTCACTCTGACGCATAAGGAGCAAATTGTTTTTAACACAGTAATTGTCCTGTTGTCTTTTGTTTTAATTCCTGTTCTTTTTTAATTTCTGTATGATTCATATATGGAAATAAAGTATTGTAGATAATACTTCCATCATAAACATGGTGTTAGCATTCCCTCATCTCAGATTCTGTATGCAGAAACAGTTGCACTTTATGGATAGTGTAATGAAAATTTGTGTAGACTTACATGATGGAATAACCATAATGTACCGAATCCATAGAAAACTCTTTTTAGGGGATCCATGAGCAGAGTTCAGGGGCACACAAGTAAGAGTAAATAACTCCTTGAACAGCACTGCCTGGAGACCTAATGTTTTATTTATAATCTAGTTAATAATTCAATCACAGGACGTGAAATTACATGACGTTTGAGTACGGTCTGGTAATTGCACTCTCCTTGACAAGAGTTTTCCCACCATCATACACTTAATACCTCATTGTAATTAGTATATAATTTAACTGTAGAGTTTCACTCTGTCGTGTGAAATGAGACTCCTGCCAGTTATATTAGATTCTGTCTGCTGGGAATGATTGTATTGAATATTATCCATTATAATTTCACTGAATGAAAGATTGTATTGAATTTTATCGATCATAATTTCACTGAACATGTCCTTTGGTCAGTCGTAAATTGTGATGTTGGTTCATTTTGATTCATTGATGTGTTTTACATGTATGAGTAACTACATTGTAGTACAATAACTATTTACAATTGAAATACTGTACTTCATAGTCTCGTCTAATATGTTGATTGAAACCTAACAGGATCAACAAAATACGATTGTGAACAAATACTGTTTCAGCTTAGAATAGTTTCTAGAAATTGAACAAAGTTGATAAAGGGACATTAACATGACATAATGGATCTTTGCTTGTCACCAGGATTGTGCAATGACATAAATATTGGAAACCGGAATATTGTGAATACAGGTTCATCGCTTCATAAGCATTTTTTGCCACCAGATGTCTCTATGCATCACCCATAATGTCATTGTGTGAAAAAAGAACATTCCCACGTAATGTCACTGAACAATTTTATGATCCAGTGCTTCATTTCCCCAACATGTCATTTTGTGATATTGCCTTTTTAACATCATTTTCCACTCGGTGGCATCAAAGCATATGCATTTTGCATATGTTTTATTGGGCAAGTGATCAGTTCAGGTGTTAAAGCAGCTTTAACTGAAATATAGAAACAACAGGTTACTTTTGTTTTACAGTTATACTAGTACTTCACTTCTGTATTATTTAATAATTTCACTATTAATATCTGAACATACATGTATAAAATTCATCAAAATATCTCTTCATTTTGCTCTAATCTTCGTGGATGAAAATGTTGGACCTGTGAAATACCTGTATTTAAGGAATAATTGAAACAGTATATATACTCGTATATAGCCATTGATCAATGTGGTAAATCTATATTGATGATATATGGTATATTGATGGTATGGTATATTGATGGTATGGTATATTGATGGTATGGTGTGGTATGGTATATTGATGGTATAGTATATTGATGATATTGTGTGGTATATAGATGGTATGGTATGGTGTATTGATGGTATGGAATATTGATGGTATGGTACATTGATGGTATGGTATGTTGATGGTATGATACATTGATGGTATGGTATATTTCACATGCCCTCTGCTTCACTATACATTCAGACTCTGGACAATTGTACTTCTACAAGAAAAGCTGTTTGTACATGTAGTACTTGTAGTTTGCTAGGAAATGTTACTGATATGCGATGTAAGAAAGAAAAACAACTTCGCAGATCAACACTGTTTCAAAACTGGGCAGCATCAAACTATCGTCATACTCGTCAATAGCTGTTGATAGGCCATCATCAAGTTTTGATAGCTGTTTGTTTTTGTGCATGAGTATCAGGGAATTTTAAATGTCTTCACTTCGATTATGAAAATTAAGAATAATATTTGTACATTGCTTGTGGATATTTTACAAATGTGTTTTAAGGGAGCAATATTTTGTATAATTAGGACTTTCTTGTGTGGTATACTCAGAAGTGGTGAATATTGGTTGTGAAAGAATATTATATGGATTAGCAGTATCATTGTTTATGATCCCCCAACATTAATCGACATGAATGTTTGGTTATCTGTAATTCAAGTGATGTATATTTTGTAAGATAAAAGGAATGATATACCGGTATATTACCGGGAAGTGAATTTTTCTTCATATTGAATAAATTAATACCGGTGCTCTTTTTCACCCCTCGAATCCAGTTGATTCATGTGTGAAAGTTTGTCAGTTACTTGCCAACGGGCAGCGATTCTCTCCGGGTACGCCGTCTTCCTCCATCAACCAAACTGACGGTCACCATATGAGTGAAACAACCTTGAGTGTGACATTAAAGTGTAACTATGGCACTGGTGCAAATGAATGTCATATTCAAGGTAACGATGTGAATAACAAAACGCTGTAAAGTTTCCCCAACAGTTCACTCATATTCTGTCTCAGAGGAGTCAAAGGCAGCTTTCTGCCACAGGGGCTCGTTACCGTTGTAAATTGGTTAATCAGGTTGATTATGGGGGGGTCGAATGATTATTCCCTACCTCGACCTCCATATAATCAACCTAATTAATCAATTAACAACGGTACCGAGCCCCTGTGCTTTCTGCATTGAGGGAGAAATCTGCACTGCCCCTTTTGACGTCAGAGATGACGTTAACGACATCATACTTCGAGCATCCTGTACGGTTTGCCACAGAAATTTGCAGAGAATGGAGCAGTTTTTTAACAATGCTGCGTTGTGACGTGGTTTATCATGGCATGTGGCACTGTGCACGTCACTACAATAACATTAATAACATTGAAATTATTAAGATTAAAGTCGCAAAACAAGAATCGGTATAAATTCTGTAATTTGAAAGATTATCTTGAATTTGATGCAAACTTGCAAAAGTACCAGTACTGTTGTGATGATTACATTATAATACAGCCTTGTTTTGTGTTGAAATTTACAGGTATGCAAACAGATTCTTACAATCTCCATGGAAATTCAAAACTATCATTTCTATACAGATTGCTAAGATTCGTGTGGGAAAGCAAGCACTCTAATATTGGCTCAAAAATAAACTCCAGCTTCTATGTTGTGAAGATCGATGTGTTCACCATGGCCCAAGAATTAGTCTTCATCAGGGATGTCACAGCTAACAGGCCTAGGCCCTCAACTCTTGCGAGAATTCAGCGATCCCAATCTGCAACTTTAAGAGCCTCATTCCGCATAAAATGTCTTTCATTTTGGCACTAACTTGACTGAGCTAGCTGCTGATGAGGATGTTTGTATTCTAAATATTGACTGGAGTAGTATTCGACTCTTGATTTGAGGATATATATTTTTACATGGTTGTATTCTAAATATTGACTGGAGTAGTATTCGACTCTTGATTTGAGGATATATATTTTTACAT